>JAMZAV010000728.1:0-236275 GCA_024449915.1 Sweltsa coloradensis
GCATGTTTAATTTCAAGTTTGTACAAATTACCACGCCTTGGTAATTACGCGTTTTGATTATAATCCAAATTTGATTTTCTCCTGTCCCTGTTACCCGATTTGGTTTGAAAGCAAAAGTCACTGCGTCTGAAGTTCATCTAAGTGTGGTCCAAGTTTCATAGTTCTAAGATTTACCGTTTTCTCTGTAGGCTAAATTAATCTCCGCAGAGAACTAACCAGCTAGCCACAGCAGCAACCCACCCACCCACCCACCCAGCCGAAAGGAATTTGACGATGTTGAGAGCCTTTTTAACACAGAACGAGTTGTCGGATCAGGTCGATTTTTTTTGGGGTATGTCATGGACCACATACCAGGTCATATACCGAGCTTCAAGATTGTAACTCTTTCGGGGCGGCGTGTGCAGATAGCTGAAAACCCCCCAACTCTGGTAGCTGTATACAGGGCTGGAGTTCGTGTCGCCTAAGCAGTCGCATGCGCTTGTCTGCCGGGCGACGACCGTCGCCCTAGATTGAATACAATCCCAAATCCCAAATTCCAACGCCGACCGTGATATTTGACCTGGGTAATTCGATCATCTTACTTGTACGATTATAAACTACTAATTAACTTCTTGATTGATGTTGACTGGTTCCTCTAGAGATAGTTAGTAACAGGTGTAGATATGTCACGTCACTACAAAATGTGTTGTTCAATGTATTTGTGGAAAGTGGTTCACTAGGGGCTGAATATACCGTGTTTACGTAGCCTATACTTCCTCAACGGTCCTTTTAGGTGTTTGGAGACTACGTTATGGAACATAACAATGTTTAAAGTAGAACACTGATTTAACATAACACAAATATAGACATTTGTTAGCAGTGTTCGTTAATTATGCATTACAAAGACATTATATTCTATTTGCTACGAATCAGGTAAAAGGCACTTGATACAACGCAGCTTTTGTCAAGTGCACATTAAATATACACGATTCATTACCAGCTTAATAACTGTCTAGGGGCCTCTAATGTTGCAAAGAGTTTGTGCCCATAAAGTGATCACGCGAGGGAAACGTGTAAGGATGCGCCAAAGAGAAACATGGCTGATAATGATGTTAAAGTGAAGTGTACCCGCGTAGCACATATACACTTGTGGACCAAGTACACACAATCAAAGTCTCGGTGAGCAAGAACAAAGAGATCGGCTCTAAGGGGATTCCATCTTTACTGGTCTGTTCTATCGCAACCATTGCGTTGTTCCTCACACATGTATTAAACTTATGAGTCTTCCGTTAAACTTTAAACTCACTTAAATCTTCCATAGCGATGATTATTTAAAAACAAAATGTTTTTTCCACATTCTTTTACAATTGTAAGCATTTTTAGTTTTACCTTAATTGTTTTTTTTCTAAGAAACTCGCTTAAAAAGATGTCAAAGAGCGTTGATAATAACTTCCGGAGACAGTAGGTAGCACCACCAGACACGTCCACCTCGTTTGAACATTCGCCACTTTGTGTTGATCTCCCCGATCCTCCCGAGCTCGTAGCGAGATTCAAGTGTAAGAGCGAACCCTCGGGAGCTAGGACCGGGCGGGAGCAAAGCCTTTGAGCGCACCGGGCATTGCGACCCATTCAAGTCCCCGAGGGGTAGGATTGTTTCAATCATCGCTAGGACCGATGCGACTTCGCCTCACTATACACTCTTTCTAGGGGGGGGGGGGGGGGGGGGTTGCACGCAAAGGTTATTTAGAGCACCTCCTTCACACCTAGTACACAGCAATAATAATTCAGCTTAATTGATTTGATTTTAGTTGGTCAACACGTATATGTAACATATAATTGGAGCGGTTCTTTCGAATATGAATTTAGCCTTTGTACAGTCCCGTCTGTTATCTAGGGCGACGGTCGTCGCCCGGCAGACAAGCGATGCGATGCTTAGGCGACACCGAACTCCGGCCCTATATACAGCTACCAGAGTTGGAGGGTTTTCAGCTATCTGCACACGCCGCCCCGAAAGAGTTACAATCTTGAAACTCGGTATATGACCTGGTATGTGGTCCATGACATACCAAAAAAAAAAATCAACCCGATCCGACAACTCGTTCTGTGTTAAAAAAGGCTCTCAACATCGTCAAATTCCTTAAAGCTGGCTGGGTGGCTGGCTGGCTGGCTGGCTGGCTGGCTGGCTGGCTGGCTGGCTGGCTAGGAGTTTCCGCGGAGAGTTCTTTAGCCTACAGAGAAAACGGTAAATCTTAGAATTATGAAACTTGGACCACACTTGGGTGTTTTTCAGACGCAGTGCCTTTGCTTTCAAAACCAAAATCGGGTAACAGGGACCGGAGAAAATCAAAATTTGGATGATATCAAAACGCGTAATTACCAAGGCGTGGTAATTTGTACAAACTTGAAATTGAACATGCTTTTAAAACCATTATAAATATCTTGCGTCCAAAACACAAGGGGCTAAATTTGGGATGACCATGGGCCCAAAAATGACAAAAAACATATCTGAACATTAAGAAATGAATCATTCAAAGAAAACGCTACAACTGAGATGTTTCAAACGTGGAATACATTTTGATATCTCTCATTCTTTATCACTTTGAATATGAAAAGCAAAATTGGTTAACGGGTACCGGAAAAAAACCAAAATTATCAAAAGTAGGTAATTCCGTACTCTTATGAATAATACGCTATACCGAGAAAACGGTTCATCTTAGAACTTTGAAACTTGGGCCACACTCAGATGTACCTCATATAACAAAAACCGGGCAATTGGGACCGGGGAAAATCAAAATCAAAATCAAAATCAAAACGCGTAATTACTCAGGCGTAGTAATTTGTACAAGCTTGAAATTAAACATGCTCTTAACCATTATAAATATCAAGTGCTTATGCTAGTGCGTTGGTCTTGTTGTTAGCGTATCTGCTTCCAATGCAGAAGGGCCAGGGTTCGTATTCCGCTAAAGTCAGAAGTTTTTTAACTTCTGATTTGGACTTAAGTCTATCAGTTCTTGTCTTAGGAGTTTGTAAACGGTGACTTTGGAGCCGTCCTAGCAAAATCAAAACGCGTAATTACTCAGGCGTAGTAATTTGTATACAAGCTTGAAATTAAACATGCTCTTAACCATTATAAATATCTAGTGCTTATGCTAGTGCGTTGGTCTTGTTGTTAGCGTATCTGCTTCCAATGCAGAAGGGGCCAGGGTTCGATTCCCGCTCAAGTCAGAAGTTTTTTAACTTCTGATTTGGACTTAAGTCTATCAGTTCTTGTCTTAGGAGTTTGTAGCAACGAAGCATATAATAAATTTCAGAGTTGTTCTGGATCGGCCTTGTTGATTCTGGCGTTGATCCGCGGATGTTCGCACTGTCCATACCACTGATTGATATATTTCCTATTAAAAATATCGATCTTGGTTGGTTATCGCTCACTCGTCGATTGCGTCGGGGCCTGCAGGGTTTTGCTTGGTCACTTTGATTTAAAGTCCCCCACTGAAAATCAGTTACATATAACTGAGTGGGTAGACTCGAAATAAAAATTTATTTATTTATTTATTTAAGGGGTATCTTTGGGGGACCGTGGGCCCAAAAATGTAAAAAAACAACTTTGAACTTAACAAATTTAATCATTCAAAGTCCATCATTCACACCTTGATAGCGAACGAACAACAAAAAGATGTGATATCCCCCAAAATACAAAAATTTGTAAAAAAGACGGCAGCCAAGCTCTCCTTCAAAAGTCTTCGGCTGTGAATGCTGTGAGATATAGAAGTTGAGCCAAGCTTTTATCTTTCTCCCTAGTTTCGCTTTGAAATATGTAAGATCATTTCGCC
This sequence comes from Sweltsa coloradensis, assembly GCA_024449915.1. Classification (NCBI taxonomy): domain Eukaryota; kingdom Metazoa; phylum Arthropoda; class Insecta; order Plecoptera; family Chloroperlidae; genus Sweltsa; species Sweltsa coloradensis. The sequence goes on from JAMZAV010000728.1 coordinate 3,810, forward strand.
TGTTGACGAGCGCCAAGCCAACCATTTTTATGGTAAATAAGTAAAAATGTTAAACTCAAAAACATAAAAAAAATTGACTGGCCATTGAATTTGGTTCATGGCCAAGAATTTTTTATGATTTCGAGTTTAAAAATTTTACTTTTTTACCACAAAAATCGTTGGCTTGGCGCTCGTCAACAGGCGAAATGATCTTACATATTTTCAAAGCGAAACTAGGGAGAAAGAATAAAAAGCTTGGCTCAACTTCTATATCTCACAGCATTCACAGCCGAAGACTTTTGAAGGAGAGCTTGGCTGCCGTCTTTTTTACCAAATTTTGTATTTTGGGGGATCTCTTCTTCTGCAAATGAATTTACGGTGCAATGTGACAGAAAAGCCAATTTACATTTATTGTGTTATTTTGTAGATCCAAGACTGTAGCGTTGTTGTAAGCAGCTACCCACTTGCACCGATGGAGTTGCCTGAATGTGTGGATTGTGGCGTTTCCGTGCAACATATAATTAAGTGGTATGTTTCGAATCAGAGGGTTTGTCGCGTCTTTAAAGCTACTTGTTAAGATATTGATAGTACCTCTAGAGAGCCTCCAAACTTGTTTTTAAAGGTTTTTAGTTTTGTATGGGTCAGTGTAGGTTGACCCCACTGGGGAAGCGAACGTAAAGCCCTTACTTACGCGTCTTTTACATGAGGATGGTACGATGGTAACAGAATCCATTTCACAAAAGAGTAGCACGGGATACAACGACGCGATTGTAGCCAGATTATGTGCCACAATTTTTGTTTTCTTTCTAGTTTGGCATAATTTTTTTTGACAGACTTTTGGACATCTCACCAAGGCTTTTTAATGGAGTTTCATCATGCAATAAGAAACTGTGCAATTGTGTGCTACTAAGTTTGGAAGCATTGAAACCCATACGCATCATGTTATATTGATCGGCCATCAGGCCCGAGCGCCAACAAATCTGGAAAGCATTCCAATACCATGTACGTGGTGGCGGCGGAATATGTTGAAGAAGAATGGGTGAAGTAATAACCTGAGGAACCCTTGCCGTTATAGAACGCCTAATGAAGGTAGTGGTTTGCCATGGAACTAACTATGAACGATCATTCAGCGAGAAATAATCTTGAGATGACGTTGATGAGGTATATTAGCAGTTCAAGCGTTATCACCTTAAAATATTAGTCTTTCATTCCACACACTGTCGAAGGCTTTGCGACGTCAAGGAAGACAGCCGCCTTTATCTGCTTTTTATAGATTGTTTTAAACGTATAGTTACAACTTTCAACCACTCGAGCCAATTGGTGGACATACGAGGGTTGGCACAGAATCCAAATTGCTCATCAGGCAGAACGTTGCTAGTCTCGTCTCATGGAATTAAATTAAAGCCAGAATAATCTTTTCACGTGTTGTTTGATAGAAAGAAAGACGGCTAATAAGTTGCTAGCTATGGAGTTCAGATGATCTTGGCTAGGACCACGGTCGCCTCCAACCTTCAATCGAATTCGTCATCACTAATGTTGATGAAGTATCGTGCCTGAATAATTTCAGTAGGGTACAGTATTTTTTTCTACCTTCTACTTTAACAAAAATCTATGATCCTACTGTAATATCCAACATTACTCACGCAAAACCAATTTATTAATACTAATTTAACACACAAACACATGACAACACCGATACATTATGTATAGCTAAAGAATATATTCGAGCTTAATCCGGAATATCGTCTGTCCAACCAAACGCTTTACCCACATAATGTATGAATGTTTGGTTTGTTTGAATTTAGTCAAAAGGCGAATAATGTGTCCTAATAATTCCTACTAAAAATGGTTCCAAAAAAACTACTCTTAAGTATTTCAGTATTACACCCAATACACACTTAAATAGTCATGTAAAGAGGGAAATAAATATGCTATTTAAAAGTAGATAAACAATTAACGACTCGAAATGGGCGGAGCTTAAAACGATCGATAGGTCACATGACTAGAGTTGGGTATAAATCCTCATTTCGCAAGTTGGCGCCTGCTGAACGGCGTATCACTTATCACGCTCTAACTTTTATTCTATTCAATATTTGGACAATACTTAAATGAATAATATTTAGCAAATATATCATTCCCTGTAATAGCGATTATTTCGATTTTTTTGACACAGTCGTTAGCTTGTTATAACAATATACGCATCACACATGTGAAAATTATCAATGGCTTAAGTTTTCTCAACAATTTATTTGACAAAAAACTACTGATCGGACTTCGACATGAATTCTTTGTTAAAATGCATCAGATTGTTTAGAAAAGAAATATACTTACTTTCTAGATAGAAAGTGCACTGAACGAAAATTTGCAACATAGAGTAATATGCAGCGTGCACTTTTTCACGGCTCATCCGCACGTCAAGAGTGCGTATTTTAGATAAAAACACATACCCTGCAGCCTGCATCACTCTATGCTGCAAAATTTCGTTCAGTGAACTTTCTATCTAGAATCTATTTCTATTTCTATCTATTTCTGGTTTAAACAGTCTGATGCATATTTTTAAAGAGGTCTTGTCGAAATCCGATCAGTAGTTTTTTGTCAAATAAATTGTTGAGAAAACTTTAGTCATTGATAATTTTCACATGTATGATGCTTACATTGTTATAACAAGCTAACGACTGTGTCAAAAATCGAAATAATCGCTATTACAAGGAATAATATATTTTCTAAATATTATTCATTTAAATATTGTCCAAATAATGAATAGAATAAAAGTTAAAGCGTGATAAGTGTTGCACCGTTCAGCAGGCGCCAACTTGCGAAATGAGGATTTATACCCATTCATTCCGCCATGTTGCCTCATGACGTCAGGGGGCGGGTACATTAATTAAGTCGTCAATTATGTACTATAAAAATTGTATTTAACTACAAATGTTAATTTAGGATTTTCCTTTAATTCATCAAGGAATAAAACAAAAACAAATATGAATATCTAAGAGATATGATGGATGACACAAGACACAAGCCGTCCGCGTACGATTAGGGCGCTAGTCCGAAGAAATAGTACGAGACGTTAAGCAACAGAAATCATGAGACAGTCATCTGCCAAACAGAAGCTTCCAGCTCAATATTAATCAGTACTTCCCTGCTGAATGAAGATCTTATATTATTTTTGCCAAGATCTTGCGAACATCTTGCCAAGCTCTTGGCAAGATTGTGGTTGGTCTATTTATGCGGTACCGTATTCCGTACTTTATGCAATTTCGATACACACTATGCCACCTTATTAGATGTTTATCTGTGACTTGTTAATCTAGGTCCTGTGAACATGAAGCAAGTAGGCATGCATGCAGGACAGGCCTTACCCTATAGTGCCAGGCATATGACTTTTAGTCAACTGTCACCTACTACAATAATAAGTGGTTGGAAATACTCACATAGCCTGAGGCCTGTACTGTTACTGTACAAGACGATGGCAGCTCTCTGTAGCAATTTATGTGAATGTGGCCTTTGCCTAACATGTAGACTAGGTCTATATTTTATCAACTGTCTACTCTAGTTCAAAATAAAGTAAAACAATGAGAACGCACAAATGTAGGCTTAGCTTGTTTGCAGCTATAATTGTTTGATGACGTTCAAGATGCTAACACCAGGTGACAGTTTTGTTTTAAATCTTATAAGATTTTGACAAGATCTTGTTTTAAACCCAAGATATTCACATCAAAATCTTGTTTCAAACCGAGTTCTTGGCAAGATCTTCAAGATCTTGCAAATTCTTGACAAGATTTTTCAGCAGGGTTATCTCTTACATTAATTACATTAATTTTATCGTTACTTGCGCAGTTTTTACCTAAAATTACAACTTTATAATATGTCTGCCACGTATTGACTGCGCACAAAACACTCCACAAATATTTCCCGATTATTCTTATTATCTTCATGCCATCGCTACGGGTTTGCATGAGATGTGTGGGACACGACGGGCGGGACATTCTGCGAGCTAACGAATCAGAGTATCGCATAATAGAACAGCTGTGATATTAGGTCGGGATGCACCTCGCGAGTATTTGGGTCAAGGCACGGTATATCGGATGTTGACATGCTCCAAATTGAACGCAGCAAGCACGGTGGTATTGACGATGATAATTATGGATATGTGGGATTAGATTATATGGAAGGATGAAAAACGCCGGTAGGTCTATTGTAGTCCCAATCACAGACATCTCTTAGTTAGATTATGTGGAAGGATGAAAAACGCATGAAGGTCTATTACCGCAGGAACCAACTGAATCACCAGTTCCACTACCACCATCATCAATTCGATTCGACCTCCACCCAACCCAGTCTAAGGTTGTCTTAGACAACCCTAAAACTTTTGACATTTTCTATCCTTTAGAGCGCATGTCTTCCCGGTACAAGTGTACCCAACTCCCGGGTCATTGTATTCCGGGTGGCCCAGTGACTGCAGCCCGATCGATTCTAAGCGCTGTACAAATTTAGGCGTTCGGAGTAAAGGGTTCAAGATAATGACGTTTTAAAATTGCATTGGTTAAAGTGGCCACGGCTTGACATACGTTTATCTTGTTACCCTGGCAATTTAGTTTGCATTGGGGTCGCGTTAACTAACGCTAATGCGCAATATCTTCTAAAACGTTGGATGTGACGTGTAACAAAGTTCTTTTTATAGCCTGAAAATAAGGAATTCTAGCCGGAACTGCTAGCTGGAATCATCATTATAATTAATACAACTGAGTATAGTTAACAGCTTATCGTTATGTTCGGTATTCAACAATCGTTTTTGTTTTTAAATATGAACTGAACAGGAAGTCTTGTTGTTATTCTAATATGACAAGAATTATAACTGCCCACAGTTTTGTAATGACTAATTTTACTAAAATATATTGAGAAATCGTCGTACTGCTAACGTGGCTAAAAAATATTGACCTCAACTATCAGAAACTTTATCTTTAAGATACACAGTGTACTGTATGTATGGTAAACAAATAACATTTTAAAAGTTAATGTTTACACAGGGGCGGAAACAGGGGGCGGGAGGGGGAGCGCCGCCCCCATGACAAAAAAAATCGAAATTTTGAATAATCATTATTTATTCATCGTTAAAAAGACGTGATATTTCAGTTATTTTATTGATGGTTTTCATTGCAAATGGAGTCGTTACCGAACTTAAGTGCGAAAGCGCCTAATTTTGTGTGATTGTGCGAATTTGACGTTTGTTGCCATGCTGTGTGTTGTGTAAAGCAAGACGCGCGCTCCGACACATGCGCTCGACATGACGACAAAACAAATTGACGCACACACACAACATTGTTTCGGTATTGCATCCAGACCACAACTTTTTTCTAAAACGCACCAAATGCACTCTAAAAACTGTTTTTCAAAAATTTTTCGGCATTTTTCGCCTGCGCCGCTAAAAATGAGGGGCTCCGCCCCCCATTCCCACGGATGTACATGCACGCGCCAATCGCCCCCCCCCCCATGATTATGTCCTAGATCCGCTCCTGTGTATACAAATATATAGAATACTGTATACGGTATATAGGTCGCTTCGGACGTTTTATTAGAGAGAACTACAATACGTGCTATACCGGCAAAGATATAGTTGACATAGTTGAAGTTGTCTTTAGTAAACGGCAGATTACTGGTATTGGATCATATACAATTGTTCTTGTATTCCTTTTTTCAAAGTCTGCACACATCCAATATCACATAAACCAAATATGACAATTTTGGCATTTCAAATGTTATTCGAAACTCGAAATTGATCTAGAACATTTAAATTGTGAAGGACTATAACTAGATGAATTCAGATAGTACCCTGGTATTTAGCCTCTTACCTATTCATATAGTTGGATTCACATAATTATTAGCTGTAAATAGATTAAGTTAATGTTTTAAGTCGATAGTGTTGAGTAATATTAGGGATGAATTATTTGCTTATTAGACGAGGGAGCGCAGTGACGGTCTTTGAATTTAAGTCAAACGGCACTTATTCTGTCCCAGTGTTTGCGAATGAGTGACATGACTTTGTACACAGAAATTAAGCCGAATCGCTGATATTTATCAAATTATGTTTGTCAGGCGTGTGAATGCATGCATTGACCAAGGTGTATCGAATCTTACACACTATAGGTTCCCCAACATTCCACTATAGAAGATTGAGCAAACATTGCAATCTTTCCATGTATTCTGTACTGGTTATGTTTTCCGTAGTACTGTATATTATGCATTCAAAATATGTTCTATAATTTTTTTATACAATCCAGAAATTATAATGATATATCTCGACCGTTGTTTGAACCCGGGTCTCCAACATTCAGGGTACAAAAGCGCTTTAGCCAACTAGACTAGGAAAGCGCCAAAGACGTTGTTAGGCGAGTGATCGAGTCATGTCATGTGTTGAGTACCCGGGAACATTTGCATTTAAGTAAGTTGATTGCTGTTTAAGGTATAAATGATATAGGGTTTTGAGTTAAGATGGTATACGGGCGCGTCAACTGTGAGGCCATAATGCGCTACTCTAGCCTATTATGCTAGGGACTAGGAGGAAAGACCCATGCTGGATCCAGCCTTATGTAGGATGAGGAAAGGGAATGTTTCCGGGTACTCAACACATGACTCGTTCAATCGTCAAACAACGACTTTAGCGTACTACGTTTATTAGACGAGGGAGCGCAGCGACTTATCCTACAATATTCAAGTCAAACGGCACTTATTCTGTCCCGGTGTTTGTGAGTGAGTGACTGACAGTGTAAGGAAACGCCGAAAATCAGCCAAATCACTGAATTTATTGCACTGAAATTTGAAACAGACATCGGTGACCACTAAACTGAGAACTATTAACAAAATCAGCAACGCCCGTTGCAATTTAAACCTCCAAGAAATGAAAAAAGAAAAAATAGGCTGTGAATGTGTAGGATTCAATTAAACGACAATGGTTTTGTTCTTCAAGAAGTCATTTTTATCAAATCTTACGCTCAAGGTTCTGCAACATTTCCCTGGGAGATGGGTAAATCTTGCAATATTACTTAACTGTAGTTTATTGTTGTGGCTGCAATTATATAATTAGATTTTTGTAGTTGTCCTCCTTTGTAAATAAGTTTTTTAACTGAATAGGATAGACGTTAAATAAATAAATAAATAAAACATCTTTACACGTATTTCGTACTGGCTATGATTTCCATAGTACTGTATATGCATTTCAAAACATGTTATTTATTTTTTTAATACAACTCCCGTCCGTTGTTTGAACCCGGGCCGGGTCTCCAACATTCCGGGTATAAAGGCGCTTTAGACATCTAGACTATTGGAAAGCGCCAAAGTCGTTCGACGAGTGGGCGGAGTCATGTGTTGAGTACCCGGGAACATTTGCATTAAAATTGATTGATATATGTAGTACCTACATGGTATAATGATAGGGTTTTAAGTTTAGTTTATATAAGGGCGCGCCAACTGTAAGGCCATAATGCGCCACTCCAGCCTACGATAGGCTAGGCAGGCCTAAGTAGGGGAAAGAAAGGGCATGTTTACCGGTCTCAACGTATGGCTCACTCACTCGTCTAGTAACGACTGACGTTTTTCTAGTAAGGCATACTAGCGTTCGACGCGAGCTAGAACAAGGGTTGAAATATGCATTGAAATCGCAACCGTCGTTGCAAACCCGCGTCCATCGCTTGTGTATAATAAATAACTTATATAGAGTTTGAACTAACGTGGTTTGACGCAAATTTTAAGTTTTCATAGAACCATTTTACAGACACTACATTTCCTTCGGAATGTTATTTGTGGAAGGTTGCTTGTGGATCACTACTCATAAACAGCACTAACCTGTTGGCATGAGGAGGGATTATAAAAAATGAAACTATATAACAGGTAGTAACGTTATAAATATAAATCATTGGACTTTTTCACTGTTAGTTAACAAAATATTTATTTTAATGTGTATTTGTTTCTTTAAAACTTCAAAAAAATTAACAATTAAAAAACCACAACAGACAGGACAAAAAACATTTCACAAATTATTATAAATATGGCTGTGCATTAATACCAAATTATTAACAAAAAAGTTTATTATGAATAAAAAAAAAAAACAAAAAACAGAACATTAAATTGACAAGTTGGACAGTTATTGATGTATGAAATAAAGCTATTGATCTATTGATGAAATTGATGGACAGAAACTTTTCCAAATGGCTGGATAATTAACACTAGGCACACTGATTGTATTGGCCACACATGAAATCAAACCAGCTTCCTTAATTTTCCGTGTTGTGGCATTAGACTCATGTGCAAGGATTGAAGCGTCTTCCCAATCAATATGATGATGATTTTCATAAACATGTTCTGCGAGTTTTGAAGTATCAATCTTATGTTGTTTCACATTGTTCTTGTGTTCTTTTATTCTTACCATCAAAGGTCTCTTGGTTTCACCAATGTATCTTGCATCACATTCACAAGGTATAGAATAAATAACACCCTTAGATGACTGAACCTCATCCCTAGGTACTGTTAAGTCTTGGTGAGAATGCTGCGCAACGTATTAGACGAACTAAAAACAACTCTTATGCCATACGGAGCTAAAATGTGTTTGATCTTTTCTGAAAGATTCGGATAGTATCCAATGCAGATCGTTTTATAAATCCTAGGCTTAACAACCTCAATATCTTTTTTTTGGAAAAATTTTTTAACCAGTCATTTGAGTATCCGTTATTCTTCATAGCACCAAATATTTTTTCCAGTTCAATTTTTAGGCTTGTGGGAGTTGAACAGATCAGTTGTGCACGAGAAACCAAACATTTAACCATACCTTCTTTAACATGTGAAGGATGATTTGAATTGGCATTCAAATATTGATCGGTGTGTGTTGGTTTCCTATACACAGATGTAGAAAACGAATCTAAATCTTTCTTGATGAATACATCTAAAAACGGTAGACCGCCATCCTTCTCCTCTTCAAACGTGAACTTCATCTTAGGATGGTAGGAATTAAGATCTGATAATAACTTATCTACTTGTCTTGATCTTCACAATGAATACAGATAATGTCATCAACATAACTCAACCACAAATCTGGTTTAAGCGATGACTGTGCGAGAACGTCTGTTTCAAGAGAATCCATGTATATATCAGCAAGTAAAGGTGACAAACAACTGACCATAGCTAGACCATCTAGTTGATGAAGACGACTTTATCAAATTCAAAATAGCAAGACATGAGAAATTAACTGCAAAGCTCCATTATTGCATCTACAGATAGAGAAGTTCTAGACTGTAGTGACACATCAGTTAATAATTTGTTTTTTACAAGTGAAAAGAACCCTCCTTGACAGGTACACTAGGAAACAAATTTACAACATCAAAAACTCAACAATCTAGACTTGTCACTAAATGGAACTTCTCTCAACTGATCTACAAGCTCCTTTGAATTTAAGACAGCTGATTTTATGTTATGACTCAGAGGATTTTAAGATATTTAAAAGAAATTTAGATAATAGACTAAAAGGTGATCACCTTTTAGTTTTAGAAGTAGAAAAGTTTCTGTCCATCAATTTCATCAATAGATCAATAGCTTTATTTATACATCAATAACTGTCCAACTTGTCAATTTAATGTTCTGTTTTTTGGTTTTTTATTTTTATTCATAATAAACTTTTTTGTTAATAATTTGGTATTAATGCACAGCCATATTTATAATAATTTGTGAAATGTTTTTTGTCCTGTATGTTGTGGTTGTTGTTGTGTGGTTAATTTTGGTTGATAAAGATTTCTGTAAAGAAATCGAAATATCACATTAAAATAAATATTTTGTTAACTAACAGTGAAAAAGTCCAATGATTTTATTAATAATGAGGAGGGATGTTTAGTGAGCTGTATGGAACCGCACAAGTCTATAGCGCTACCTCCGCCGGTAAGAGGATCTTCATAGTTTCAATCTAAGGTTTGGTTTAGATACAGCTCTCCATGGTGTTGTGTGTTTCCATATCCTGCAGAATCACCAACTACATTGTTTCTTACACTTTTCCATCTTTTCTATTTAAAATATGTACTATTTATTCATGCATTTACCTTACAATTTAAATATTCCCTTAAATAATTACTCACTATATCTCACACAATTGTCTACAAACTTACAAGTAATAACTCGCGATGATTAACGGTCCAGTTTACTACCCATTCATTTACGGTGAGTTTACGGTCCCCATAGCAACTGACCTGACCGTATTACCTAGAAGGGGGAGTAGCGCCTGCACGTTGTGTGAGCGCTTTGCAGGACAATTCATTGTTTGTTTACTGTTCGACTACATCGCGCACTATAGACGGTATCGATTGGCATTGCCGTAATCCAAGTAAATATCGACCAATTACATGTTTACCAACTATAAATAAAATATTGACTTCATGCATAATAGTCCACTCAAATAAGAACATATATTGGCGTTTAGATGAAAACATTACCAATAAGCTGAAATTTTGCAGATACCTTCTTAACACCTTCCTAAACAATCATACTAAAACTCCCTTATGATCAGAATGGAGCTTCGGACGCCATATTGGAAAATGGCGGCCAAAGTGTTTGTTATCGAATATCTACTAAATGGTTGGAGATAGAGAAGACATTACACTTGCAAAAGTATCCCTTTAATAATCTACCAAAAATGGCGTCTAACATATTCTCGTTAGAAACAACAGTTACGTCACAAAATCATGGTTTATATGTTGCTTATTGGAGTATATCAGCTGATTTCCTAATTTTCATGTGCAGCATCAAACAAATCCCGGTTAATCCGTGAGAAATTGAGAAATAGATTTAACACAAAAGGACTTTTGCACGGTGTTCATGAAAGCTTCCATTAGTATTTAAAAAAATCAGGTCAGCGAAATCGGATTTTGCATTTACCCGAAATTTCGGGTTTTCCATTGTTGCATTTCCTCAAAAATGCCATATTTGACTGTCCATTATTAAGCACTAAATCGCATTAGATGTAAAATTATTTCTACGCACATTAAAGTGACTTTAATAACGATCCTATTACAACCAAAGTTTTAATCTAATATGGCTGCTAATTCCTAATATCTACAACATCAAAGTGAATGATGTAACAAAAAGAGTGTAAGAACAGCACGAAAACAATATTCATATTATGAATATTAGGAATTAGCAGCCATATTGGATTAAAACTTTGGTTGTGATCGGATCGTTTTTAACGTCATTTCAATGTGCACTGATTTTTTTTCCTCCAGTGCTATTTAGTGCTTAATAAACGACAGGCAATTATGGCATTTTTGAAGAAACACCAACAATGGAAACCCCAAATTCCGGGTAAATGTACAATCCGATTGCGCAGACCTGATTTTTCAAATACTAATGGAGAACCTGGAGAACCTTGAGAACAACACTAAAACTAAATATGTATAAAAAATCAACAGATATCTACCGATAAACGTGGCATTTTAAAGGTGACTTATTTAGCCCATTATGTTTTTGTGTGTCTCTTAACCCACGAATAAACCTTAACCTTTTTTATCACACCACTACATAATGACTTAATTCTGAATACGTTAATTATATATTTTTATTATTTAGATAAGACTTTCATTTTATAAGCTGAAAGTTACATCAAGTAATAATGGCGTGAAAAAACGAGCCACTACGTCACTATATGGTATTGTTGCGAATCGGCCAATGAGGTTATGCCCAACAGTGATGTTAACTTTGTAGTCTAGAAGACGGTAGTTTATTCATTGATCCAAAGGCATTAAATAAGTTTGTTCAATGGCCAACAATGCTCTAGCGTGCTCTAGACCTAGATCTTGACGTCACGTGCTGTTTGCGCGGGAAATAAAATACTACACAATTTGAGACTCAATAGAATTTAAAATATTTACTTTAAATTGCTTTTAATTGCTGTGATGGCATTTTTAATGGGTTTTCTATTCATTTCTTATACCCACGTCAATATGTGCACTTGGTGCATATTCCCTATCCTTAATGAGTCTACATTCGGATTTAAAAATAAGGATAATAATATGGTATGTCACACAATCACTTACCTATTCTACATGGATGACCTAAAGGTATATGCATCAAATTTTGCTCTACTAAACAGTTTAATCAATACAACATTAGAATTTAGTCAAGATATCTGCATGGAGTTTGGAGTAGACAAATGTAAGACGCTACATATCGAAAGGGGTAAGGTTACGGAAGCAGTGGAGTTCCAATTGTGGAAATATGTGAGATGTGAGGTGAGGTGGCTTGTAAATATAGGTTAGTATGTGTAGGCTTCCGGTAGACTGCGCGATCAATTCGACCATTATCTAATCTTGTCAATAACAAATCAATAAAGGGTAACTGTTTTTCGACTTCCACCTCAATTGTCAATTGAATACTTGGATGGATGCTGTTTAAATGGGTGTGAAAATCGTGTAATTCTTCTCGAGTGAAAGGTAACTCAGTACACACAGACTATGTCATCTATATAGCGCTTCCATAGGACAGTTTTATAGAAAATGTAGTCAAAGCCTTGGTCTCGAAAATGCTCGAGAAAGATGTTGGCGATGACCGGGCTCAACGTACTACCCATATCGGACTTCCTTCAGATTATTCGTATATATTGTCCTCGAAAGAAAAGAATGTTTTGTTGAGACAATGCTCAGCTAGTTTGACGATGTGTGGAGCAAGGGGAATGATTTCCGTCAACATCTTAAAGGGGCTATTACTAAAAAAAAAAATGATTTACCACATCATCTTTAGCACAATACTACACTAAAATGACTGTTTAAAAATTATATCTTGCAACTGTGATTTTACACGAATTGTTTATTTTTTTGATCCCGAAATTTGTGAAAATTTTCGTTTTGGGAAATTTTGTTAGTCAGATTTAACCTGCTTTTTTTTACATTGACACTAGAGCATCGTACCGCAATCTGAAATGGCCCATTATAACACCGTTTTCTTTAAACTGTGCACAGATTTACACTCAAGCACGCAAAAATATTCATTCCAAAACCACACCCCGTCTTGGTAATAAGATATTTCCACCGAGCCCTTGCCCAAATTACAAAACATAATTTAAAGGATTTACAGAAAAGGCTGTAGAGTACGTTAATAATGGCCAATATTTTTCGCATAAAGATTGTCCCCATGCTATTTCTTATGGGAGATCATTGCCGATTAGACCTAGCTCGAAAAATACCAAATTTGACATATTTCGGAGGGGTCATGGTGGACCCAATAATTTTTCTGTAAATTAAGGCCACACTCATATTTTTTTATTTATTTTTATTTTGCACCATACAAACCTTTATAACTTTAGCTTAGTACCATGCAAATATCGTGAAAAAAACATTTTATCTCCATAGTAGGAACATAATAATAAATTCAAAATTCATAACTAGTTAGCCGGAATGAAATATGTTTTTTGAGTTTAGCGTAATCGGATGCTAGGACAACAGATTGCAAAGTTAAACTATTATTCTCATCGTTATCAAAAACACTACATGTTACGACTTTCAAAAGTATGTGGCTGCAAAAAATTAAGCCGCTGTGAACATTTTATTTAAACAAATTAAAAAAACTAACTAGTATTCCTGTTAAAGTATAGGTTATTTGGATAACTGCGGATTTTGCTGTGCATGTTAGTAGCTTCCTAAATATCGGCCCAGAATATTGGAGTGGAATTTAATGAAAATCGGTCCAGTAGTTTGGCCCCTGCGCGACAAACACACAGACGTACGTACATACAGAATACCTAGATAAAACAGAGAGGTGCCATAAGAGTTGCCATAAAGACTTCCTCGCATCCATTGAGAACAATTAATCACTTGTTGTACGAGTGTCGTGTGTGTCGGTATTGCATTTTGTGTGTGTTTATTGATGCAACTTGTTCGACTAATTCAACTGGAAAATACGCTCCAAGCGTTAATTTTGTTATTATTTCCAGTATGGTTGATTTTACAATTAGTCAAATCGTAATAATAATGTCAATTAATTTTGTGAAGGTAAAGGGGTATATAAGGTGAAGTAAGTAAAACACTAGTTTGTTTTCTAACACAAACATGAGCCTTTAAGACCAGTGCATTTACGCCATTTCAGGTGCAAACCAAGACATTTAAAGTTACTAAGCAAAACCTGTGGAGATATGTTCAGACAACCTCCTCAAACATTTTCTGGAAGTTCCCACTCGTTCCCGCATGGGATACACCTGTAAACCTGGTATAGCTGCGCCATGTTGAAAAACACACTTTGATCGTGATTGTTCCGTCATCATACGTGGTAGAAACTCTATCAGCTCTAGGTTTGGCTCAGATTTTGTCAGTAGAGGTAATACACAATGGCTCGCATGTGCACACTATGTTGGTGCCATTGGATCGATATGTCCTTGCCGCCCCGCACCTTACAATTGCCGAGTGCAAGCTCGTCGTGATGGGATGGATTCAGAAATCAGAAAAGGTGCTGGAATAGCTGCATCTGCACCACCCATTTGAGAGGAGCTCGCCACTATACTTGCTCCAACGAAAGAATGCAGATGCTTGGTAGTGGTGGGGTAGAATGAATGCGCGGTAAAAGGAATGTCGCCTTTGTGTATGAAAGAGAAATATCTTTTACCAACGCAAGCAAAAATAATCTGTGCTAGATCACAGAGTTCCTCCGTATGCAAGATCCACGCTGAGCTAGCGTGAATATAATTGACAAAGTTGTTATGTTGGGAAAACAATTTCGAGACACCTGCATTCTTTCGTCGGGACCACTATATTAGTTGCAATCGCAACAGGCAGAATAGCCAACGACAAAGTAAACTGTGATAATGCGCTAGAAATTGAATGATTTGAATGATTGAATGATGATGGAATGATTGTCCGAGAAAACTTGTTGCCTTAAACCCAGTGCAGTTATTCCATCGTATGCTATGTAATGTATGAAGTGAGGAAGAATTAAATGTTAACCTTACATTTGAGCTTAAAGAGCTACCACAAGCATTATGTGATGGCATTTCCAAGCGAACTGGCACCAAATCTTCTCTTGATGTCCGTTTTCTCTAAACTGAAGAATATTAATGATATGCCAGTCCCTCAGAGATACATAATATAAATAGATGATAGGTACCTTCTCCTTCAAATTCCCTGGTTACGTACAGAAACATGTGGAAACATATGCTCCACATACGTGTCATACATCACTCAAAGGTAGCGACCAAACGCAATAATAATTGTGGAACTCGACTGATACATGCAATCTCCACTAAAAAATCTGCACATGCTCGTCGAGCAGCTAAAGACACTTCGATCGATGTCCTTGTTGAAGAAAATGAACGATCTGTCACAACTCAAGATAAGTTTTTGACCAATTCACATCTCATCAACTACTTGCTTCTGATATGCAAGCGGTTCAAGCCCCTGCGGACGCAGACAGGCTCATTGTGAAGACAGCCCTGGATCACTCAAAATGCGGAGAGGGCACCTGGTTTGTTGGGCAAGACACATACCTTAGAGGTCTACTCATTGCTCTCACAGATACTAACTCAGATGTGAAAATGTTGGTGCCTGGAAGTAGAGACAAACCAAAAAGGTTGCAGCAAATCTCTACAAGTAGAAGCTGGAGAAGTCGTCGCCTCAGAGCTTATTTGTCAATATCCACTGCATTTGGTCCATATTTATCATTCGTTGCTACAGTAGGCCTAAACGAGAGGTAGGTTTGTTCAATATACCAGCCTGATAGTTCCGGTTAGTGTTTATTTGTTCAATATCCCTCCTTTGCATGTAACGACGCGGGATATTGAACAAACAAATATTCACTGGATGAGATAGTCTATTGAACACAATTTTACCCATCTTAAAAAAGTTTAAATTGTCTACATAACAAACTTGTTCTTATAGTACAGTGCAATTAGCTCATTTTAGGCCTTAACCCACGCATTCAAAAAACAAGCAGGGACCATTTGGAATTTGTTCAGGTAGGTCTCCTGAACATCCCCAACAGAATCCCAAAAAATCCGCCATTTTGAAAATAAATTTTCAGATTTTTTAGTTTTGTCGAAGAATGGAAAATTAGCGATATTGAGTGAAGTATTGGACCGAAATAGCTCAAAATTGTTTTAAAATGTTGATAAGAATCGGTTGTTTGATAATTACGCGTTTGGAGCGCCCTGTTTTTGATTCACTGGCGACTTGATTGACTTGATTCAAATTATTCACTCTCTTTTTAAAAAGTTATCTAAATTGTTTTTACATATTTATTAAAATAAAATAGAAACTAACGATCCGATGAAAATTTGTTTCAAATAAAAGTTGTAGAGCATGAAAAAACACATCCATTTCATATTCTAGACTGTCTTCGTAGATAACAATGGCCGAACGCTACATGACAAGCAATACAATTGTGTGGTGAGCAGTGTCAGATGATTGCTCGATGCTCTATCACTAGCGCAGTCCCTGGCCATAAATCTCGTATGAATTTCGACCTCTATAGATTTTCTCTTCTGATCCTGTTAGGGTATACCTTAAGGATAAAAAAATCTTGGGTAAACCTCTGGCATCCCGGGCCTAAGTTTTTTACGGCGCCATCTTCTTTTGGGCATACGAGAAGTACACGCACTTGGTTTTCATACATTTTACATACTTTTGACAACATGTGTAATAAATCTGACTTTATATTTGGATTCTCCAACAAATTTCTAATTAAATGATTTGAATTTGCCAATTTGGTCATCCTGGGAACATTGTGGGATTATTTATAGGGAAATACATATTATTATTAGTCCTGCAAAAAGGTGATTTATTTTCGTCAAATTGTGCGTTTCATGATAGACATATAAAATTTGGCACCCAGTATGCGAAAATGTAATGGATAATTAATTGACTATATAGGGCAATCTCATTATTGCCCCACGACACCAATGACGGTCATTTTACAAGGTGGCCACAAAACATATTTTTGAAAACTTATGACAGAATGTTGAAATTTGGTCATTGAAAATTGACTGTTAAACAGGGCCATGTCAAACTAACTAAGACAATGGCACCAATGGCGGCCATTTTAGAAGATGGCCGACACACACATTATTATGAACCACTTAAATTTTTATGATAGAATCTTGTTATTTGGTACACATAGCACACTTCATTGAAAAATGTCATACTTATGTGTTATGTCAATACTTTACAATGTGATATGGATCCGCTATCACGTATCTTGATAAGTTGCTATGGCATTAAAAACTACCAATAATACTGCTTATAATAATTCACTTGTTTTCCTTATACACTGTAGGCAATTATTGACAAGTTTCTATAATTACACTATATTGTTTGAATGTTTATGCATTTTAAATGCGCCCAGCATCAAACTATGTTTGATAAATCCGCGAGAAATCGATTTAAACTCAAAATTACTGTTTTACGATGTTCATGAAAGCTTCCATAAGTATTTAAAAAAAAGGTCTGCGAAATTAGATTTTGCATTTACCCGGAATTATGGTTTTTCCATTGTTGGTATTTTCTCAAAAATGCCATATTTGACTGTCCATTGTTTAGCACTAAATTGCATTTGAGAAAAAATTCTTTCTACGCACATTGAAATGACTTAAATAACGATCCGATTACAACCAAAGTTTTAATCTAATATGGCTGATAATTCCTAATATCCACAATATGAATACTTCTCGATTTGGTTGATCGGGAAACACTCCCGTGGGTGTAATTGTTTTTATTTACTACAATTCAGAAATTAAAAAAGTCCGCCCCAACCGGGAATCGAACCACGGATCCGTGGTTCGATTCCCGGTTGGGGCGGACTTTTTAATTTCTAAATTGTAGTAAATAAAATAAAAAAAAATGTGAATACTCTCTACGTGCTGTTTTTACACTCTTTTGTTACATCATTCACTTAGATGTTGTGGATATTAGGAATTATCAGCCATATTGGATTACAAATTTGGTTGTAATCGGATCGTTATTTAAGTCAATTCAATGTGTGTAGAAAGAATTTTTCCTCAAATGCAATTTAGTGCTTAACAATGGACAGTCAAATATAGCATTTTTGAGAAAATTTCAAAATACCAACAATGGAAAAACCCTTATTCCGGGTAAATGCAAAATTTAATTTCGCAGAACTGATTTTTTAAAATACTTATGGAAGCTTTCATGAACATCGAAAAACAGTAATTTTGTGTTTAAATCGATTTCTCGCGGGCTAGGCGCATTTAAAATGCATAAACATTCAAACAATATAGTGTAATTATAGAAACTTGTCAATAATTGCCTACAGTGTAAAAGGAAAACACAAGTGAATTATTATAAGCAGTATTATTGGTAGTTTTTAATGCCATAGCAACTTATCAAGATACGCGATAGCGGATCCATACCACATTGTTTCTAAAAAGTATTGATATATAACACATAAATATGACATTTTTCAATGAAGTGCCCTATGTGTGTACCAAATAACAAGATTCTATCATAAAATTTACGTGGTTCATATTAATGTGTGTCGGCCATCTTCTAAAATGGCCACCATTGGTGCCATTGTCTTAGTTAGTTTGACATGGCCCTGTTTAACAGTCATTTTTCAATGACATGTTATAAGTGTGTACCAAATTTCAACATTCTGTCATAAATTTTCAAAAATAAGTTTTGTGACCACCTTGTAAAATGGCCGTCATTGGTGTCGTTGTCGTGGGGCAATAATGAGATTGCCCTATATAGTCAATTATCCAATTACATTTTCGTATACTGGGTGCCAAATTTTATATGTCTATCATGAAACGCACAATTTGACGATAATGCACCTTTATGCAGGACTAATAATAATATGTATTTCCCTAAAAATAATCCCACAATGTTCCCAGGATGACCAAATTGGCAAATTCAAATCACTTAATTAGAAATTTGTTGGAGAATCCAAATATAAAGTCAGATTTATTACACATGTTGTCAAAAGTATGTAAAATGTATGAAAACCAAGTGCGTGCACTTCTCGTATGCCCAAAAGAAGATGGAGTCGTAAAAATAAACTTAGGTCCGGGATGCCAGAGGTTACCCAAGATTGTTTATCCTTAAGGTATACCCTAACAGGATCAAAGGAGAAAATCTATAGAGGTCGAAATTCATACGAGACTTATGGCCAGGGACAGCGCTAGTGATAGAGCATCGAGCTATCATCTGACACTGCTCACCGCACAATTGTATTGCTTGTCATGTAGCGTTCGGCCATTGTTATCTACGAAGACAGTCCAGAATATGAAATGGGTGTGTTTTTTCATGCTCAACAACTTTTATTTGAAACAAATTTTCATCGGATCGTTAGTTTCTACTTTATTTTGATAAATATGCGAAAACTATTCCAATAATTGAAAGAAAAAGAGTAAAAGTTTCCATCATGGGCCGTAGGTCGCCAGATAATCAAAGCAGGGCGCACCAAATACTTTAATCGTTTCTTTAAAAACAATTTAAAACAAATTGGAGCTATTTCGGTCCAATACTTCACTCAATATAGCTCATTTTTCATTCTTCGACAAAACTAAAAAATTTTGAAAATTGATTTTCAAATGGCGGATAACCCGCAACCGGATTTTTTGGGATTCTGTTGGGGATGTTCAGGAGACCCACCTTAATAAATCCCAAGCGGTCCCTGCTTGTTTTTTTTAATCCCGTGGGTCATATCACAACGGCCCTGTACTATTAGGCGATTTAAGCCATTTTCCCTATCACTTTTCACATTTTAATGGGTATTGAACAAATACGACTCTAAATGATTCTTCCTGACATTTTTCTTGTTCAATATCCAATCAGAGATACCTAGTTTGGGCAGCCTGATTACCCAAATGAAAAATGGTACTTGATTATACATTTAACAGCACTATATTGAGAATTTTAAAACAAAAAGTGAGAATACTATCCCTTTTGGTATTGGATTGGATTGGTATAGAATCAAATCTTTAAAACTTATTTTCTTCAAATAGCAAAAATTTATATTGAATAACTAAGTTAAACCACACAATCATGCTACTCATCCACGCCATATTAGGGTGGGATTCAACTTCCTGAATCCATAATCAGGGAAAGTTCTACCCATACAAAAAAAACTAAAATCGCAGGAGATACATATCAGCTCTATAATATGCGGGAAACAACTAGAAGAGCTATAAATAAGAGACGAGCGAAAATTTTCCTCAAAACAATTGCTCGGCAACCAGGTACGGGAATCTTTGATCTCGGCTCTCTTCCCCTCATATCAGCATTAGCCCGGGACATGACTTCTCCAAGTGCAGAAATGGCGAGGTGTTAATCTAGCACCAACAGATTTGGTTTGGGTGAATGAAAATGGTTCACTCGTCCCAATCACCAGCCTCAAGGCACCAGCGCCACATGACTTGGAGCAGAACTTGGTAGAGGCTTAATTCTCAAGCCTCCATTTGCAAGAACAACAGCTTACCAAAATGGCTTCTACTACAGGACTTGTAATGAATGGAATGCTCTTCCTTTGGAGTTAAGGGAGATTCGCTCATTAGACTCTTTTAAATCTGTCCTAAGCACACATGTTTTTGCATTACAAAGATAATTCTACAGTTTCTTTTCACTGATTCATTTTTATAATAATTCATTGAAGTGTATATTTATTTACTTATTTTCTATATTTTATAGGTTTACTAATGATTGTAATAATATTGTTATCTTTTATTATATTCATTGTTATATGGTTGGCTTAGCAGTCCCCAAGTGTGTTTGGAGCTCTGCTTTTTTCTGCCATCCTCGTGAAACATTTAATCAATGAATGTGTTACGGAACAAATAACAATAATATTAATAATAATAATAATAATAACAATAATAAAAATAATAATATTAATAATAATAATAATAATAAAAATAATAATAATAATAATAAAAATAATAATAATAATAATAATAATTGGATGAGCGTAGCGAGCGTAGCGAAGATTCCATTTCACTACACTGGAGAAAAAAATCCGGAATGTTTTTTTTTTTTTTTTTTTTCTTTCTTTCTTTCTTTCTGTATTTTTGTGTGTTTGTTAACACGATTCCGGCTAAACCGATACTCCGATTGCAATGAAATTTTATGGAGACCTTCGAAATCTCTGAACTTAGAACTGCCACGTTTTGAGCGCAATCGGGAAATTTTTTCACATAAAAACGCAATCTTACGATTTTTTTCGATTTTTAAAAAAATTCTTCGACTTATAACACCTACATGCTTTAATCCGATTGTAATGATTTTTTTACAGAACCTTAATTTTATGAATTAAGATATTCGTGTGAAATTTGAGCGTAATCGAAAAATTATTTCTCATGAACATCAAAATTTTATGTTTTTTTTTCTTTTTAAAAACAATTCTTTGACTTATAACACCTACATGCTTTATCCTATTGTAATGATTTTTTACAGAAACCCTTTAAATTTTTTGAATTAATATATTCGTGTTAAATTTGAGCGCAATCGAATAATTATTTCTTATGCAAATTGCAATTTTTCGATTTTTTTCTTTAAAAAAATTACGATTAATTAAAACAATTAAGTTAATTTTTTATTTTATTTAATTTAATTATAAAAATTAAGTTAATTTTTTATATAATTTTATTTAATTAAAAAAAATCTTCGACTTAGTAAAGATTTTTTCACAGAACAACAGAAAATCCGCGTAATACATGGCATCTCAATGCACCATATACCTCATCCAACAACGCGGCGGGACTTAAGCGTTTTCCTAGTAATAATAATAATAATAAAAACAATAATAATTAAGCGAGCGAAGCGAGCGTTTCCATTTGACTCTGCCGAAAAAAATAGTCACTGTGTTTTTTTTTTTTTTTTTTTTTTTATGTCTCGCCATAACTTTCGAACGGAGGCTCGGATCAAGTTGAAATTTGGACCATCCGCAAGCTTCGTCCTCGATTGAATGCCATTAGTTTTGTGGGCAAAATCCTTCAAAAAAGTTAAAAAGTTACATTAAAGTTAATCAAAGTTTTTTTAAAAACTAAACGGTGACAAAATCTGAGGTGGCCAAATCATTTAGAATGTCCGTCCGGTCACGAATATGTTAATTTTATTTTGATCCGATAAGTAGTGTAGATGGAAATTACATTATAACAAAGTACCGTTACCATGGCAACGGAAAGTCGCGCAGCGTTTTTGGCTCATGATAGCGGTCGAACGGAGGTTCGGATCGAGTTGAAATTTGGACCATCCGCAAGCTTCGATCTGGATTGAATGCCATTAGTTTTGTGGCAAAATCGTTCAAAAAGTTATAAAGTTACATTAAAGTTAATCGAAAGTTTTTTTTTAAACTAAACGGCGACAAAATCTGAGGTAGCCAAATCATTTAGAATGTCCGTCCGGTCACGAATATGTTAATTTTATTTTGATCCGATAAGTAGTGTAGATGGAAATTACATTTTAACAAAAGTAACGTTACCATGGCAACGAAAAGTCGCACGAGCTGGAGCTTTTTTGGCTCATGATAGCGGTTGCACGAAGATTCAGATCAGGTTGAAATTCGGACCATCAACAAATTGTATAGCACGTGCTCGCTTATCAACGCGTCCAACTGAGCGTTTTCTGATTAATAATAATAATAATAATAATAATAATAATAATAATAATAATAATAATAATAATAATAATAATAATAATAATAATAATAATAATAATAATAATATCGAACCCTATTTCCAACTGAAGTCGGGTAGGGGGTGGGAGGGTCCCACCACATTCTTGGCCCCCGGGTTTATCGAAGCCGGCTAGCCGCCTGACGCTTCCACCACATCGTCTTTTTCTTCCTCTGCGTCATCAACTTCACTTTCTTCCTCTCCTCTGTCTTCTTCCTCAGGGACCTCCACCAGTTTGTTCCATGTTTTTCGTTCTTCCCAACATTTTTCTTGGTTAATCCTTTCCCAAGCTGCATTTCTCTTTTCAAATTCATTGCTATTACTTCTTCCCATCTCAGTCTGGGCCTCCCTCTTTTTCTCTGTTTGTTTCCTGCGTCTTCTTCATACTGTATCTTAGGGATCCTGTCCTTCTGCATCCTCTTCATATGTCCAAACCACCTCAGCCTTTCTTTCCCTAGCTTAAAGTTTAAACTCTCTACTCCTAGTTCTTTCCTTATCTTCGAGCTCCTCATCTTATCAATCTTCGTAACTCCCATTACACTCCTTAAAAATTTCATTTTCGCAGCTTGAATTTGTCTTCTTCTTGACCCCCAACTGGCCAAGTCACTGCACCAATAGTACTGGCACAAAATATGCTTTGAATATTGATAGTTTGCATCGCCTTGGCACTTCTTTTTTCCAAAGCAGTTTCCTCACTAACTGGAAGAAACTCTCTGCGATACCAGTACGCCTTGCAATCTCCGCGTCTATTTTTCCATCGTCGGAGATTATGCTGCCCAGGTATTTAAACATATGTCCCAACAAACACACTGATATCATTAGAAGTTCCCAATCGTGTCATTAATGTTTCACGTCAGTTAGTGGAAGCTGAAAGATATCTTTCCGATATCATTACGAGACCATGCAGCATACATCTTTCACTGACTTCCTATGAACATCTTTTTGAAATCACTAGTTGATACAATGTTTTTTAGTAATAATGTGTTATTGTTAAACATTATCTGATATTTTCATTTAAGACGTACAACACGTAATTTATTTTGTATTTTTCAGTAATTCCCTTTAATATAAGCTGTCAATAAATGATTTTCTAAAGACATCTTTCCGATGTCATTACGAGCACATGTAGAATATATCTTTAACTGATTTTTTAGAACATCTTTTGAAATCATTAGTTGATACTATTTTTTTTAGTTATAATGTGTTTTTGTAAACATTATGAAAATATTCATAATTTAATACCCATACACACACAATTTATTTCAATTTTTCGTTAAATTCCTAGAATTAAAGATGTCTTTGATTGATATTTTAAAGACATCTTCCCGATGCCATTACGAGACACGTGCTGATTGTATCTTTAACTGACATCCTAAGTACATCTTTTTAAAATCACTGGATGATACATACTTTTTTGTAATAATGTCTTATTTGGATGAGCGTTGCGAAGATTCCATTTCACTACACTGGAGAAAAAAATCCGGAATGTTTTTTTTTCTTTTTTTTCTTTTTGTATTTTTGTCAGTTTGTTAACACGATTCCGGCTAAACCGAAACTCTAATTGCGATGAAATTTTTATTGTCCAATTATCCAATTAGTAGTTTAGGGCGCTTCAACGGCAAAGATTATT
This sequence comes from Sweltsa coloradensis, assembly GCA_024449915.1. Taxonomy (NCBI): domain Eukaryota; kingdom Metazoa; phylum Arthropoda; class Insecta; order Plecoptera; family Chloroperlidae; genus Sweltsa; species Sweltsa coloradensis. The sequence goes on from JAMZAV010000728.1 coordinate 28,055, forward strand.
CGCGCCCCTCCTGATTATGATTATGATTTCGTAAAAAGGTGGTGTATACGTGTCACACACAGGGGCGAGCTGTGCACGATTACGAAGACAAGACAATGACGACCGCGACGTGAGAACCCCTTTCCTCCTCTTACCCGTGGCTGGTTCTGACCAGCATGCGCCCCTCCTCCCCCCCCCCCCCGCCTAGGTTAGAGTGGTGCATTATGACCCAACGGTTGACGCGTCCTTACTCGAAATAAACCAAAAAATAAAATCCAAAACAATAATTACTATAGCAAAAAAGCTCATAAAGCGCTTTTCCCAAAACTTCCACTCAACTTTTATAAAAAAAAAAAAATTGAAAAGTAGGCCTATACAGACATTACCTAAATTTCAGGTTTAACAACCGTTGTTCCCATTCGATGGGGAACGAAAATTAACGAATTAGGCTTAAGCCAGATTATATCTACCATACAAATCACCGGATGTAATTTTGTTTATGTTTAACCATTTTCACCCATCACTGTTGATTCAATATTCTGGTAATAATAAAATGTTTTGATGCACATTCTGAATAATACATTCATGATTATGAACGTTAAAGTAGGTATATTATTTTGTATATTTCACTTCTTAATCATATTATGATGCCATTCAATGATAGTTTAAAGATATATTTCCTAATTGCAAAAGTAACATAACATCTTTTTGAAATCATTGATTGATACAATATGTTCTTTTATTTGTAGGCCTATCTATACAATGATCACATTCTAATTAAGGTGATATTATTTTAAGGAACTTTTTTATTGGGCATGGGAAAAAAATAATTGTAAGATTTCGAGAATTGCAGAGTTCTCAGTTTTGCTCTCAACTGTCTTCAAACCACAAAAAAGGAAATGAACTGAAACACAAAGTAATTAATACATAAAATAATTAATTCTTAGAAAAGGGGGCCAAAAAAATATGCTAGAAGACCACGAAGAATTCACAAGTGTTTGTTTTGTAAGAGCGCGCGAACACGCCGCAGACCCTCGCGCGCGGGCTCCATCTCATATGCCGGTAGCGCGGCGCGGGGGTCTCACAGGCACCGTGGTCCGAGTGGAGAAGGCGTTCGAGCTATGGAGGTAGGGTTCCCGGGTTCAGTCCCGGTCTTGGCGGATATAATTTAGATATGTGATTCTTCTCTATACAGGTCGAAACAGGTACCGTGGTACACTCTCAGTCAAAACAAAGTTCGTAACTTCGAGGAAATATTTCTTTTATTAAATTTTCTGCATTGATGGCTTCATTGCGTGGCTACTAGATCGCGCTAGTGTTGCATCCGGACCGTGATCTCCTATTGACATCATAAGGATATCATTTAACGATATATCTTACCGACGCCATAAAAAAAATTATCTAAAAAATCATAAAAAATGAACCTTCTAATGACATCATTACGAACCGTATATGTGGGACATTAGAGAAACTGAAGACATCGTAATGATATCATAGTGAATCATTAGTGACCTCCTAAAGATATCAGTGAATTCATTACAGTGACCTCTTAAAGATAACATCAAGACTTCACTTTGTTTGCTGGGGTGTCTCTAATAGTTCTTCCCCTCGAAGTAACAATCTTTTCCTATTCCCAGATTTCTTACTTTTCCCCATAACCATCACTTCACTCTTGTCAATGGGTTATCTCTGTCCAAATTCTTCCGTACGTTCATTCCATTTCTCCACTTTCTTCTGTACCTCTTCCCATGACTTCCCCCATATGAGTATAAACGTCAGCATATATTAAGGTTCTGGACGGACTCCGGCCCACCTCTCCCACTTTCCTCAATATCTCGTCGAGTACTATATTGAAGAGCATCGGTGACAGTACACTCCCTTGTCTGAGACCTGTCTTGACTTCAAACCAATCCGTTCTGCCATCCTTAGTTTCCACGCAACTCACATTCTTCACATACATACTCTGTACTCTTTCCACCCAATCTTATATCAATCTTCTTTTTTGGGAGGCATTCCCAAACTCTCTCTCTGGGCATTCTGTCATAGGCCTTTGTAAGATCCAGAAAAACCATCCATACCTCCTCCCTCAAGCCTCTTTCCACCTTTTCTTTCATTCTCTTTTCTAGCACTTTTTCATACAGCTTGGCACATTGGCAAAGTAGAGTGACACCTCTATAATTACTACACTGTTTGTTGTTACCTTTTTTAAATATTGGTACTATAATACCCTTTTCCCAATCCTTTGGAATTTTTTTATCTCTCCAAGCTGCAGTCAACACTCTGAAAATCCAGTACTCCCCGTCTTTTCCTGCTGCTTTAATCATGTCTACAACTACTTCATCTACCCCGGGTGCCTTCCCGTTTTTCATTTCCTTCAGTGCCAATTTAATTTCCGCTTCTGAGAGCTCTTCTTCTTCCTCATCTTTTACTTCGTCTTCTCCTGCTTCACTAGGGCTATCTTCGGTAATACTTTTGTGCGCTGGTCTTCCATTCCTTAAATCCTCTACATTTAACAAACTCAAAATATTTTTTCCATAACGTTTTCTTCTCATGCGAGTCGTTTGTAACGGTTCCGTCTTCTTTTCGTAGGAAATGTGATTCTAAAACTCTCCCCCTTTTCTCCTTGATAATGTTGTACAACAATTTTTTATTTCCTAGAAAATCTTCCTCCAATTTCTCTCCGAACTCCTCCATACTCTTTTCTTTTTCTCTAATCACTATTTGCTTTACCGTTTGTTTGGCCCTCACATATTTTATGACATTTTCCTCTGTATAACTCTTGATCTTCTCTTTCCACGCCAGTCTCTTATCGCGCACAGTTTCTTTAACTGTTTCATTCCACCACGGTGTTTTCTTCTCTTTTCTTCTCCCCGTTGCTCTTCCACATACTTCCTCTGCACTAGTTACAAAGGCAGCCTTAAATCCTTGCCATTCTTCTTCAATTCCCTGAATATCTCCACATGGCAACATTTCTCGTATCTTTTGCCTAAACTTGTCTCTTTCTTCTTTTCTTTGTATCTTCCACACCTTAATTCGCGTCTTCTTTGATCTTCTATTATTCAATACATTTTTACCTTCATATATTTTAGCTACCAACAATCTGTGGTCGCTATCCAATGCTACTGATGGTACAATTCACTATACAACCAATAATAATAATAATAATAATAATAATAATAATAATAATAATAATAATAATAATAATAATAATAATAATAATAATAATAATAATAATAATAATAATAAAGACTTCCTGAAACTCATATCCTATAATTGCCCCACAGGGTGTGAAACATCAAACGGCTGATGTAGTAAACACCGTCTAAAGTGTACAAACATGTGTGGAAATTGTATAGGCCATGGCTGCAGCAATCGCAGCAACACTTCTGAAGATTTTGACGACGATGATAATGATGATCCCGAATCCCAATCCTGATTGAGATGAAGTAGTCCCTGATGCAGATGAGATGGAATCCGATGCAGCTGAGCTGGGGGGCGGCTCAGCTGTTTATCGACGCCGTCTTCATTAAAAATCAATTGTAACTATTTAGAAGTATCTACATTTCAATAATTTTCGTTAGTTATAATTTTTGCGATACAATAATTTTTCCTTCATGATTTATTGGATGAGCGAAGCGAGCGTAGCGGGCGAAGCGAAGATTCCATTTCACTACACTGGACAACAAAATCCGGAATGTTTTCTTTTCTCTTTTTTTGTGTGTTTGTCCGCACGATTCCGGCTAAACCGATACTCCAATTGCGATGAAATTTTATGGAGGCCTTCGAAATCTCTGAACTTAGAACTGCCACGTTTTTGAGCGCAATCGAAAAATTATTTCTCATCAAAATCGCAATTTTACGATTTTTTTCGATTTTTGAAAAATTTCTTCTACTTATAACATCTACATGCTTTATCCGATATTGTTATGATTTTTTCACAGAACCATAATTTTATGAATTCAGATATTCGTGTGAAATTTGAGCTCAATCGAAAAATTATTTCTCATGAAAATCGAAATTTTACGTTTTTTTTTCTTTTTTAAAACAATTCTTTGACTTATAACACCTACATGCTTTATCCGATTGTAATGATTTTTTCACAGAACCTTAATTTTATGAATTTATATATTCGTGTGAAATTTAAGCGCAATCAAATAATTATTTCTTATGAAAATCGCAATTTTACGATTTTTTTTCTTTTTTTAAATTACGATTAACTAAAAAAATTAAAAAATTTAATGTTTATATTTTATTTAATTTTAAAAAGTATTTTAAAAAAAAAAATCTTCAACTTATAATTTTTTTCACAAAAACAACAGAAAACCCGCAAAACCATGGCAGCTCAATCCCCAAATTACCTCTCCAAAAACGCGGGGGACTTAAGCGTTTTCCTATCTCTAACTAATTGTAAAAATTTAAAATAGACTAGCTTTTTTATAAGATGAGTTTACTGTGGCTGTTTAACATCCTTCATCTCATTTTTATGGTAACAATATTTTTAAAACAAAAAAAAAAGTTATAATTATACGTTTTTAAAAAACCACCAGCATGCGATCACGAAAAACTCCAGAGATAACGATAGAAAACGTTTTCTTCGTTATCTCTAGCTACAATAGATAACTTTTGCGTCACGTAACTACATAAAACTTTCTCTATAGAAACGATTTCTACTAAAAACTTCTTTTCGACGTACATAATAATTATCGACGTACATATTATTGTACGTCGAAAAATTATCGTCCCTTCACACCCAGTTTACAGCGTTAAATCGCAAATAAAAATCTTGAAAGGGCAGTGAAAAAATAAAAAAAACGGTAAATTCAAATACGTACCAACAGACGAAAATTTCATATCGTAGCATGTAAAAAAAGGGTAAAATATAGTAATAAAAATAAAAATAATAATAAAAATAAAATAATAAAATAATAATAATAATAATAAAATAATAAATAATAATATAATAATAAAATTTTAAATAAAGCCCCGGTTTTTTGACCGAGTTTGTATGAAATACATCCAATAAAAAAATAAAAAATAATAATAATAAAAATAATATAACAAAAATAATAATAAAAAAATTTTTAAAAAAATAATAATAAAACTAAATAATAATAATAATAAAAATAATAATAAAAATAATAATAAAAAAGTAAAAATATTGAAACCGGGGGAAGAAAATTTTGCCGCTACTTTGATTAGGACAAAAATAAAAAAAATGTGGAAAAACAAGATCAAGCCCTACAACCAAATTTTTGTGTCGCCCGGAAGTTATACCACACAACCTAACAATATTTTACAAAAACTGGACATTAAAAAGAATTTATTCATCAAAATGCAAAAAAGCGGTTAAAATTTTTTGGGCAGCCATATACCCGAAAATTCCTCAATACAATGTTTTATAAAACCATTTATTTTGTATATTTTGTAAGATTAAGATTATTTTTGATTTGAATTTATGTTAATACTGTATAGATTTTGTAATTTTGAATTGAAGTTTTGTTATTATTATAGGCACTGCATTGTTTGACATATCCGCAATACTTGCATTTACTTGTACCGGTTTTGTACCGGATGTGGAAACATTGAAAAAAAAATAATAATAATAAAAATAATAATAATAAAATAAAAATAATAAAACTATAAAAATAAATTAAAAAATAGTAAAAAAAGCTGTGTATTATTTTTAAATTTCATTCAAAATAGTAGCCTTTGTTAAAATTTTACAAGCCAACTTTTTTTTTAAAAGTTTTATACAATCCCTGCCCATCCAAAAAAGCTTTATTAATTTATTAGGTATGTTTAGGGGAGTAAAAGAATAGGTCTTTTTTTGCAAAACCCCATGTTTTGTATGCAAAGTTCATACTTCGTTTTCCAAGACAAAATTACAATTGCCATCCCTTACAGCCTACAAAATTGTAGAAAAGTCTTCCCTTCAAAATTGTTGATTGGGCCCATTTTTTCAAATTACCCCACCATTTGGGAAAGGATACTGGGAAGGATAAAGTGAAAAAATAGTGGGGGGCCCTAAGTTAACAAATAAGCAGCTACCAGGGGTGCAAAATGTTTTCAAATATCAGGTTTCAGCTTTTGTAGGGGTAATGCACTTTCTCAACAAACTACTACCTAATTTTTTCCAATTTGGGTCTGAAAGCAAGCAAAAAAGTTAAATAAAAAACTTGTTTTATACATTTTTTTAAAAGGGGAAAATTTTTGAAACAATTCACAGAAAAAGGATTTTTTTAAAATTCAAAATAATTACTGTTGTGTGTCACATAAACACATATTCTTCACAAGTGCCTCAGACTGATAAATTAATCCCTCTTCTTTTATCATTTAGGCCCTACAAAGAAAATTTTTTGTGTAGTGTTTTCTAAAATGAAATTAATTTGGTGAGAAATTACATTTTATTAATTTTGGTTTTTCACTCCTTGTAAAGGGACAAAATTTTACTTTTTAAATCGGGGGAGAGGTTTTTTTAAAAAATTATTTTAATACCTATGATTAATGTGGTAGCCATACTAAAAGAAATCAATAGGGTTTTGTAGGGAAGTAGGAGAAAAATGTCAATGATGAGATTTTTTAGAAATTTTGGGAGGCCCCACATAAAATAGCATGTTTTGAGGTCTAGAGAATAATTTGCTTATATTTTATAGTTTTTAACATGACCTCTTGCAGGCATCTACAAAATCAAAAAGTGTATTGTTAAAATCAATCAATTTTTCTGTTTTTATTACAAAAATATTAAAAAATACATCCAAAACAAAAAAAATAGGGCCTACCTAATACAGAGGCCCACCTAGGGCCGTCTACTGTAATAGCTGTCAAGCCTATCTACTGTACATACCCAGGTGGGGGACATATTTTTTAAAAAATGTTCTACCAAGGATTAAACATTAAAATACATAGTGCTTGAAAAGTTGAAAGCTGCTTATTTAGCCCCCATTCATTCAGTTTTTCTCTGCCAATCACCTAGGTACCTTGTTTAGCATTAAATATTAAAGGGACAAGTTAAAATTACCCAAATATTGATTTAAAATAGTTTGGAAATAAATTGAAAAATTAAATCTTTATTCGCCGGGGATCGAACCTGGGTCTGTCTTTGGGCTTGAAATTAAATGTACGTGATTCAGTTTTTTGTTGATTGAGTAGGTAGAGATTCTTTTTTGTGTACCGGGAACAGAGAATAGCTGTCCGTAGTGGATCAAAAGGTTTTTTGTGCAGGGCCCGAAGTTTTATCCTTGCTCACGGGCCCGGGGTTTTGTCGAATAATGTAACTTAGGGCAAGGGTTTGGGGTAAGTTCTCCGGGAAGTAAGGGGCCCACAGACTAGGGCACTTTTGACTCTTAGACAAGGATGGTTTTCTGCTAGCCATGCTAGGCCCAAACCTTCTCAGGTTTACAATGACAGACTATCCTATGCATTCTCACAAAGCAATATCGCAATATGAGAACACACCTAGCTGGTCTTACATAGGTGACAGAAATTAACGCGGGGCAAAAACCATTGTTAGGCCCTAACCCATCCCTTTTGTGTGCGGCATAGCCAACCAAAACCCTAGAACCGAATACTAATGCGAAAAGTAAAGGTTTGAGGAGCCCTGCGATCTAGGCTAACACAACCTCATTTTACTGACTATTCATACTACTACCCTACCTGCCGGGGTTTAAAATTTATAGGCCCAAAACTTGTGATATGACTGGTCGTAATTGACCCTACAGAAAATAAAAAGGGACTTACTACGCCTGGGCCCTAGGCCCCCTCGCAGGTTTACAGGGCTGTCACCACCAAGTAAAAGGTTTGGTTTTTTTTTTTTGCAGGCCAAAAATTAGGCCCCACAGCCGACGGGTGGGAAAATCGGAAGGCTGATAGCACTGTGCCAAAAGGAGGCAAATTTAAAATAGTCTTTTATGAATTAAAATATTTCGTACGGCCGTTTGGGTGCCGGCTCACGGTGGGGCTAGAGTCCTTGTAAACTAGCCTTTATGGTAAACTTTCGCACAGTTGGGCAGGCCTAAATACGCCTACGACAAACGAGCAATTTTTAAAATTTTTTGATAAAGTTTTTGAACCTGATAGTTTATTATTGTTTTGCTACCTTGTTTTGGATCTACGTGTAACAATAAATCTAAAGTGCATCATTTTTTTGTTATTAAAAAAAAAAGAGCTGAGCGGTATTTATTGAAACAAAAAAATCCCCCATTTTTAATTTGACTTTCTTAGGTAAACTCTAACGCGATCCTTATCACGCTAATATTTGTCACTGTAGTTTTTCGTTTTCTATAGAGAATGTGTCACGAGCTACGTGGTCGGACCTTAGGATAGTTGTCACAGAATTGAGATAACGATAGAGAGCTCATGAGCTTTCTATAGAAAACGATTTCTACAAGCTTACATGATCGCACTGCAGGACTTGTTAACCGGAGAATGATAATAACACTGACTTACTGAACAAAACACGGTTTAAATAACAATGCACAGCACTCACCCGCTGCGTAATATTTAGGTGACATCCATCACCTTATTTTAACCGTGTTTTGTTCAGTAAGTCAGTGTTATTATACGAAATTTACATATACGACCATCCGCATGGGGGCAAAGTTGGAGGTAATTTACATGAAAATTCAAGATTTTTGTGTTTCCAGGCACCACACAAGACTGGGATAAAAAAAAATATGATTTTATAAAAATGGGTCCCCACAAGTAGCTTTACTTTGCACCGAAAGAAAATTCCTTGTTATACGTCATAATTGCATGTCTGACACTGGTTTTCCTGGATTTCAGGAGTGTATACCATTTCGGATCGTGTGGGAACTTTCAGAAAATGTTTAAGGAGGTTGTGTGAACATATCTCAAAAGTATCGCTTAGTTACTTTAAATGTCCAGGTTAAATCCAATTTGCACCGGACTATATACCCTGTGGGATTTACGACCACGCCCCATGTCACACACAACACACACCCATGCACGTGCGGTTCTTGAGCAGCTTTCCAGGAAAGAGTCGATTACAAAGTGCGGGAAAACAAACCACGCCATTTTGAAAAACTTTTCAAAAGTTTGTTACAACAGTTTTCTTACAACACTCACGCACAATGCATTAAACTGTGTGGTTGCGAATGCGAGCGCAGTCTAGTATGACATTGTTCCACTAACGCTGGTTGGTAGGATTACCTGGTTAGCCTATATCACCACCAAATCGCCATGATTAATTCTTTTTTTAATTAAAAAAGAAAATCGTATTTAGAGTCGAGCCATTCAACCACAACGGTTTTTTTGTAGGGTACATTACATTTTGAACGCCAACCAATCCAACCCTGTTGGCGCCGACACCATCGACGAGCGAATAATGACCAACTAGAGAATTTAAGAGGAAGTTGTGATTGTTATCACTAGGGAAACGCCAAAGTCGTTGATAGACGAGTGAGTGAGCCATGTGTTGAGTACCCGGGAACATACCTTTTCCTCCCCTATACCTAAGACTGAATCTAGCCCAGTATGGGGAATGATACCGGGTATTTAACACATGGCCCACTCACTCGTATATCAACGACTTTGGCGTTTCCCTAGTCTAGTTGGCTAAGGTGCCCTTATACCCGGAATGTGGGAGACCTGGGTTCAATCCCCTGGTCGGATAAGATTTTGTAGTTTATGGATTGTTTTTTAAAAAAATCAAACATGTTTTGAAATGCATATAACGCAGTTTAGTCTACATCAACTGTGACAATACTATGGAAAACATAGCCAGCACAAAATACGAGTAAAGATTGCGAGGTTTACCCAGTCACCCAGCGGAATTTGGGGATACCTTGAGCGTGCAAATTTCGATACTCTTTGGTCACTGCATAACTGCATTACAAATATTTTTCCACTGCCTCCATCGCAACCGAGTAACACCTTAGAAGCAGTGATTTTTTTCAAAAGTGAAACCATTGTCGTTAAAAGAATTACCTACACATGTTTGGCCTATTTTTTAGTTTATTATTTCTTGTGGGTTTAAATCGAAATGGATTGTGCTCCATTTTTTAGCAGTTCTAAGTTACCTGGTCACACATATCTGTTTAAACTTTCAGCTCAATCTATTTGGCCGTTCGGCCGTATGGGACCGGACAAACAAACATTTTACAGACACAGTCAACCCGACCCGATCAAGTGGCGTTATAAATCCTTATTCGTTTCGCTCACTCGTCTTATTAATAACTGTAGGCCTACAAGTTTCGTACGCTTGTAGGTTGCATAGAGGCATACAGAAATGGAAACTTATATAGATCGGTTTTTTTCAAATCCTTAAAAATTTACTGGAGGTACCGTATAGTTACATTAGTCCGATATGAAACTTTTACACAAATCAATTTGATAAAATCATGATCTCTCTTAATAAATATTCCATTTCGTTGCCATACCGCTAACAGCCAGGTGCTTAAAACGTTACGTCACTTATTGATTTTAATATTTGGAAACATTTATAAAGAATAACACCTATAAGATCCAATGTTATTGACGAAATACAATATTGGCAGCGGATCGAACACTTGGTCCGAACCGCGTCGGATGTGACACGAATCTTGCACAGAGCATGGGCCAACATGGACTATCGAACAGCTATGCATGGAACTCTTCACCACTACGTCCACACCGTCGCGTCAAACTAAACCCCCCTTCAACTATTTCCTCAACACCTAAGGAAGGAAACACACACGTATTATGTTTTTTTTTAACAGCACCAAAACTTGTTTCAACATTATTCTCCGCAAGCGGCAAAGGGTGACAAGTGACAACACTAAAGGATCGTTTACTATCGGGGCACACTTTAGCGATCCTCGTCACGTCACGTCACGTGTATTAAAATATAATACACCGTATCAAAGGAAAGCTTTTGGTTCATATCACAACACTCCATTCCATATAATAATGCATTTAAAGGCAAAGATATAAAGCTCAAAACTTACGCATGTTTACATAGGAAGGAAAAATGAATGTATAAAAAGGGGCACATGGGCGCTATCGCGCACCTAGTACAACGCAATGCGCGTATCTTGATAAGTCGGCCTTATCGCAGATCACTGTGAAACCTGTGTCGACCTTCAAAGTTGTTTGTAGGGTGCGTGCTTGCGGTTCACGTAGTCATTTCCTTCACACGCACCCTCCAGATACGGGAAGCTTTTCTACGAACACCGAGCCAAGTTTCACAGCGGTGTTACGCGGGCTTAGTAAGATCGTCGAGGGAAACAACGTTAAGACTATTCGACAGCGTTTTTCCATTTTCCCAAATAGGCTATCAAGTCAAAATATATTGAAAGGCTATAAAACCTGGCTTATTTAGAAAATCGGAAGTATTTTTTCAAAAAATTTTGCTCGGACACACGGCAATTAATATAGCCTCTTCAAAATAATTTCAAACTTCAATTCGCCCAGGCACACCATTCAACGTAGGTTGTTGTGTTTGTGTGGTATTAATTTTTAACTGGTTGTCTAGAGGCTGACTGAGAGAAAAAAGATTTTATCCAACAATTGTTTTTCCTGGGAATTTTTTCGTTTAGAGGTACAAATCGGTACAAAATAATCTATGAGGGCTAATCAATGTTGAGCATGTTACAGAAATGTTCTAATTTAATTGTAAGTTTTTCTAACACTAGATTGTTTCGCGAACGCTTATTCCAGTCGCGTTGATGGAATGAGCTTTATTGGTTGACTATTATTTTCTATACTTCGTGAAAATATTTATTTGTTTGTATCTAAAACGTGTCAAGTCTAAATTTAAGAGGTTTTGAAGGTCCCCTAGAAGTAACAGCACGATTGGAAGTCGTTTGTCCAGTAGAGCGCAAACAAAACAGACAAAAATAAACAAAAAAAAAACATCCATGATATTTTTCTTACGGTAGCGAAATTGGAAGTCTTTGCTGCGCTCAACCAACATTTTTTTCCGAATGTATTAATTATACATCATTAAGGCTATAGGGTCTAAAAAACGTCTGACAAGCTAGATACGTTTTAGAACTTATATAAAATTTTAAATATTTTCAACAGAGTCTTAAAAAGTATTTAGTGTTAGTAAATAAGATAAAATTAAGATGTGAATAACCCCATAATACACTCATTTTTATTTCCCTGACATATTCCAGGCTAATGTTAACCTATATTTTCCACGCGATATGGCTAGATCTCTTGCAAGTAAAGAAAACGGCTATTTGTTATACGGCCCTACTAAGCAAGAAGGCCATATCTTCAAAAAACATAGTTTTGAGTAAATTAAAAATTAGTGAATTAATTTGCGCTGCAAAGGTTATTTATTAAATTTGAATTTATTGTAATAATGAAGTTCTAAAATCAAATATCATTTATTTACAGGGATTATAATATGATATGATTGATATCCAATTAACTACGGTAGTTAGGGCTTTTGCGAAGAAAATATAACAGCATTCGAAAACAATTCATTTCCATCGTCTGTTATTTGACTAACAATACTAGGTTTTAAAAAGCCCTATCTACATGGCAAAAGTGAACATAGGGCCCTTCCTTAGTAAATGCTCATAATTTTGAAGTTAGGGCAAAGTACATGACAAAGTACACCTAGGCTTATTTATAGCGGAGTTAGGGCTTTCTAGCTTAGCACATTAGATGGAGAATGTTACTCTGCATCTAATGGTACGTCTAACTCAAAATAGACCAAAAGTAGGGCCTTTTTGTTTAGTAGGGCAGTATAGGCATACGGGATTTAAGTTTTATTTCTTGCATTTGGTAAATTTTCCTGTAACCTAAAATGTATTTTCTAAATACTCTAAACACACCCTAAGAATTGAAAATTTCCGGGTCTACGCGCCCCGGACCCGCATGTGCTGAAAGGCTAGCTAGGGGGCGCCAAACTTTACATTGCCATAGGGCGCTAAATGCTCTGACTGATGCGCAGCGCAGCGACTGTCTTACAATTCAAGTCAAACGGCACTTCGGTGATTCTGTATGTGTGCGCGCGCGCGCGCGCCGAAAAGCAGCTGAATCGCTGAACCTATTGAGATGAAAATTTAAAAAGACATCCGATACCAGTTTACTGGTAACAAAATCAGCGGCATCCGTTTCGATTTAAAAAGAAATAATACATTGTAAATTGGCTGTAAGTGTAGGATTCAATTTAACGACAATGGTTTTGTTTTTTAATTTGTTTTCAAATTATTTTTCATACAAAGGAGCGAACTTCAGCGAAGCTACAACAACAAGCTAGTCTACAACGCAATTCAAACGGCACTAGATCTGTTTTTGTCTGTGAGTGAGTGACTGCTGCAGAACGCAACTCAAACAGCACTAGATCTGTTTTTGTCTGTGAGTGAGTGACTTTGCTGCAGAACGAAACTCAAACGACACTAGATCTGTTTTTGTCTGTGAGTGAGTGACTGCTGCAGAACGGCTGAACGGCTAGATTGCGCTGAAAATTCAAACAGACATCCGGTACAAGTATAGCGTGCAGCTAACATTTAGAGCAAGATCCGTTACGATTTAAATTCACAATAAAATATAATAAATTGGAAATAGAGTGATAATGTCATACCTAATTAAACGACAATGTTTTTTGTTAGTAAAAAAATAGTTTTTAACAAAATATTTCCAAAATATGTATATATTCCCCAAAATGCCATTTTTTGGCAATCTTAGAATTAAAAAAAAAAAAAAAAATCGTGTAAAATACATTATGAGATATACCTTTTATAAGGTCCTTTTAGTGTAGTATTATGCTGTGGATAGTGTGGTAAAAAATCATTTTGACCATTTAAAATAAAAAGGTCCAATCATACATAAATAACGGCAATGATTGATATATTTTAAAGTAATAGCCCCCTGTTCTAGAATTGAATTTACACACTCTGCCTTATTTTCATTCTCTCTGAGGCCTCTTTGACATCGTTAATCTTCCGACAGCACCAAGAGGAAGAGTCAAGCCATGTTTCGCCCACAAAGAGCGAAGCAAACTATTTGAATTGTTATTTAGCTGGTCTGCTCGGCTCGGCTCGGCTCGGCTCGGGTTCGCGGCGTGTGTAGTCTGTTATCTTCGTTGGTGTGGCTCTTATCATGTTTGTGTTCCACCTCATTACCATGAACTCGTTACCGCCGCTCCGCCTCTAAATCGATGTATTGAATTAACATAATGGACTTGTTATATTCTCAGTTATATCACTAATGTTTGTACATTCGGATTATAATTATAGCAAATCTACGTGTCTCATGCCAAGAGAGATTAAACATATCACAATGAAAAATTCTCGCCTGAATGTTGAGATAATCTCATTTCTTGTATTGTTGTGGAAGGGCGACAAACGACGGTCGAGATCTCGCTTTCTATCTCGGGAACTCCCTTTCTCTTTCGGGTGGGTACTCTCTCTCTCTCTCTCTCTCTCTCTCTCTCTCTCTCTTCTCTCTCTCTCTCTCTCTCGGTGTTTTTGGACCTTTGTTGTTCTCATTGTACATTAACGGCATTTCAAATTCACTCATTTATTGCTATCACCACCTGTACGCAGACGATCTGAAAATTTATATACATGTCTCTCCCTCACTAATAATTAAGCAATTGAAATGATAAATAAATTTGCAATCTCTTGCTTTGTGGGCAACTAAAAACGTTTTGCAAATAAACCCCAATAAGTCACAAATCATTATTTTAGGCTACCACAAACTTTTAGCAAAATTAGACCACTCGACAATCGACAACGTTTCTTTAAACGGTTCATCAATACCCTTTCAACAACAACTCAGAAACCTAGGACTTATTATGACTAATGACCTGACTTGGACGGAACATGTCAAACACGTTTGTAAAAAAACGTATGCTACACTACACTCATTAAACAGACTAAAAAATTTCTTTCCGACTAAACTAAAAACAATGCTAGTACAATCTCTTATTATTCCCCGCTTCGATTACTGCGACGTTGTTTACAATGACTTGACCGAGGACCTGGCTATTCGTCTCCAAATGGCACAAAATTCCTGTGTCCGATTTATATTAGGAATAAGAAAATCTGACCATATAACCCCGGGTTTTAAGACGCTTGGTTGGGCTAGATTAAAGGATCGTAGAAACCTTCACTCCGTATGCCTAGTTCACAAGCTACTTTCAACATCGTCACCGTCTTATCTCGCCTCTAACTTTCAATACCTTTACTCAAACCACATGTTTAATACCAGGTCTAGGTCCGGTACACAACTCTCATTTCCCATACACAGAACTAATCTCCTTGACCACTCATTCAAAATCCAAGCTATTCGAACTTGGAATGCTCTTCCGTCTGATATCAGAGACTAATATGATAACTTCTATGCTTTTAAAAGTGCCACAACTTCCTATTATTCAAATTCTTCAAATACTAATGATAACTGTACAAACAATAAGTAATATCAAAACACCCAAACAACCCAAATAATGAAAATAAATTACATGTTAATATGCTCGCGTTTACCTGTGTTACTCGATTTACTTTACGAGGACGCCTTCTTTGTTATTGTAAGGAAACTGTATGAAAACGATGGATGAATGCGGAGAATGAAAGGATAGCTAAATTGTGTAAATTGTTTATCATAATTTCAAATGTTTATGTTTTCAATTAATTATGTGTAATTTTCATCAGACCAATTACTTTGTGTTCTAATTATCTATAATTTTCATTAGGCCTTCATTATCATTGTTATTTATTATTATTTGTAGTAGTTTTAGTATATTATCATTACCATACAAAATGCAATGTAATGTACCTCCTTAAAGGTTGGATGGAAGATAAGGTTTCACTAGCCATAATCTCGCCTTAAAATAAAGACCTTAATCAATCAATCAATCTCTCTCTCTCTCTCTCTTTCCGCTGCGCGGGAATGGAACCGTACTCCTAGTGTCGTCAGAGACTTGACAAACCTAGGGTCTTTCCCCCAGGCACCTCAACAATAATATATACCTATATATATGTTTTAAGTATCTTTACGGTAAATAATCACGCACAGTATTATAAAAAATAACTTTAATCCCAACGTTTCAGAGAAAAACTATGTCTCCATTTTCAAGGGAAGGTTAAAAACAAAAATTCAATAAAACAACAACAGCATTATAAAAATAAACAAATAGAAACAAAAAACACACTACCTTGCAAACATAAAAAATTACAAAGATCCAATTGCAGTGAACCTAAAATCAAATCACTTGGTTGCATTGTGAGTGTGACTTCTTGTGACCATTCTAGCAGGCCATCCCAACCATCTTGTCTAGAAATTTGGAATCCAGCAGAATGACTAGAAGTCATACTGCAGCTCTTGAAAAGTATGAGACTGAGCCGCCTGTGGTACCAAGACATGAAGACAGCGATAGGCCTGCTAGAATGGTAACAAGAAGTCACACTCACAATGCAACCAAGTGATTTGATTTTAGGTTCACTGCAATTGGATCTTTGTAATTTTCTATGTTTGCAAGGTAGTGTGTTTTTTGTTTCTATTTGTTTATTTTTATAATGCTGTTGTTGTTTTATTGAATTTTTGTTTTTAACCTTCCCTTGAAAATGGAAACATAGTTTTTCTGAAACGTTGGGATTAAAGTTTATTTTTTATAATACTGTGCGTGATATTTACCGTAAAGATAGTTAAAACATTAACCATGGATCACGAAAGCTTAAGACAAAACATATATATATATATATATAATTATACATCCCCGGTGTAGTCACTTTTTAATTTCTGTCTAAAGTACTAACATATCTACGTCATAGTCGCTTACTATAAAACCAAAGTTAAACATATATATATATATATATATATATATATATATATATATATATATATATATGTCATATATGTCATATGTATATATTGTTTTACCTTAAAAAAGTGTAGTCACTTTTTAATTTCTATCTAAAGTACTAATATATATATATATTAAACATTTTTATTGTTATAATTTGTTGTTATCTTTACAAGATATGTGAAAATTACGATCAAGCCTATATTCCTGGATCGTATGAACCATTAAAATTTGATTGTTTCTTATATTTGTGAAAATATTTTAGTAAATTTAAAAAGTATAATCGTGTATGTATTAATGAAAGACTATTATTTTCCTAAGTGGTTTTTACTAGTGAAGAGATAGTATAGAAATAGTAAGGAAGGAATATAGTATAACAATGTAAGACGGTAGTATTTTTAATTGGATGAGCGTAGCGAGCGAAGCGAAGATTCCATTTCACTACACTGGAGAAAAAAATCCGGAATGTTTTTTTTTCTTTTTTTCTTTTTTTCTTTTTTCTTTTTTTTTGTATTTTTGTCTGTTTGTCCGCACGATTCCGGCTAAACCGATACTCCAATTGCGATGAAATTTTATGGAGGCCTTCGAAATCTCTGAACTTAGAACTGCCACGTTTTTGAGCGCAATCGAAGAATTATTTCTCATAAAAATCGCAATTTTACGATTTTTTTCGATTTTTGAAAAAATTCATCTACTTATAACACCTACATGCTTTATCCGATTGTTATGATTTTTGCTCAGAACCTTTATTTTATGAATTAAGATATTCGTGTGAAATTTGAGCGCAATCGAAAAATTATTTCTCATGAAAATCGAAATTTTACGGGTTTTTTCTTTTTTAAAACAATTCTTTGACTTATAACACCTACATGCTTTATCCGATTGTAATGATTTTTTTACAGAACCTTAATTTTATGAATTAATAGATAAGTGTTAAATTTAAAAATTCAACTTAGTAATGATTTTTCCACAGAACAACAGAAAATCTGCATAACACATGGCAGCTCAATGCACCAATTACGCTCATCCAACAACGCGGCGGGACTTAAGCGTTTTCCTAGTCATTATAATTAAAATGGTCTTATTATTGATTATTATTCTTGTATTTTATTGGACATCACATATCGATAGTGAAGAACCAATACCTTCTATCTGCCATTTTCTGCCAAAATGAGATGTTGGTGCCTATGGATACAGAAAATTATTTCGAATTTTTTGGTGCTAAAAGCTCCTATCTAACAATGCTTAAACATCTCCAAAAGAGACATATAGTACTACCTTACATCAATATTTCCTATCTGCCACCGCCAACTAGTTACTTTTTTAAAATCAGTTTTAATGCTCTCCTCATCAATTTGCTTTTTGGCAGATAGAAGGTATTGGTTCTTCACCATCGATATGTAAGATTTAAGAACATTTAATGTAGTAATATTTGTATTGTGTATAAACTGGGTTCAAATAGCGTTTGAAGGGGTCATTCTTTCTTATCATAAATGTATGCTATTACTATTTTATTGATCATGATTATTATTTCCAAATATTATTTCAAGTGAAAGCACTGACTCATTGATTTGGAGTTTAAGTTTGTGTAGAAATCTGTCCTCACAGAAGATTTGACATAGAAAACAATCTCAAATGTATATATACTTATAATAGGGATAATTTGATGAAATATGCATTTTTTACCTACTACCACACGAAAAAACATCCGGCAGAGAATCAAGCCCTCCCAGCAACTGCAGGGGTGTATGTGATTGCATCGCACGCGTGAGGACATGTTGCCGGCAGCAGTGGTGCAGTGGAGACCGGCCCACACGAGGTAGACACAGCGGCGTCGCAGCGACCCGCCAACCTACTACCACACGAAGAAACATCCGGCAGAGAATCAACGCACGTGCTATTGATTCGCGATCGGTTAAATGCCAGACGGTATTCTCAGGAAGGCACTACTTATTAGGTTATTTAATAGTTAGAAAAGCGGTCTACAAAATAGGATTGAGGTGTCTTCTTTTAAACAATTTTTTGTTATGAGGGTTTTGATAAATTGTGGATAATTTTTATAAAATACGTAATTAAATGCAGCATTGTACATCAAGCGTAGAAAATTAAAATAAAAAACTTGATAAACGTATGAAAACGGTACAAAATGCACATTATAATAAACAGACTCTCTTGCATGCAACGCCAATTCGTTATCAAGTCATGTTTCAGATCATTTTGTTGAGTATTTAGTCGTCTGCGGTGGCACATACGAATAGGGCGCTGGTCCGAAGCGTGTGGCTGTGGCTTTAGGAGGACGTGGGATCGAACCCCGAAAATGGCATGGGTTTCTGTAATCGTCAATCACCACTTATCGTCTCGAATAGCCCTAGTGCATTAAGGGCAATCCCTAGACCCAAATATGATTTCTAAAGAATGCAGTAAAGACGTCTGAAAAGTAAGTAGAATGTAAGAGGGGCTTAATAAAATAGCGGATTATTTTTTTGAAATTTTTTTGACGGGACATAACCTCAGAATCAACAATTATATTCAAATTACTGGAATCAGTTGTTCAAGTTCAAAATTAGATTTTGAGCAGCGGTTTTTTGAATATTGTTTCTACACTCCTTTATCTACAACCTAAATATTAGGATTATTGGTTTTATATGGTTTGTTGCGTTGCACAATTTTTTTCGCCTGCCGGTACAATTTCAAATTTTGTACCGTTTAACGAAAAAAATCGTGCAACGCTTGAAACCATATAAAACCAATAATCCTTATATTTAGGTTGTAGATAAAGGAGTGTAGAAACAATATGCAAAAAACCGCAGCTCAAAATTCAATTTTGAACTTGAACAACTGATTCCAGTAATTTGAAAATAATTATTGATTCTGAGGTTATGTCTCGTCAAAAAAATTTCAAATAAATAATCCGCTCTTTTATTAAGCCCCTCTTACACTCTACTTACTTTTCAGACGTCTTCACTGCATTCTTTAGAAATCATATTTGGGTCTAGGGATTCCCCTTAGACGTTAAGCTAAAAAAAAAATCGACATATTTTATCAACTTTTATATTATATTACAATTACATATATGTTTTTAATAACTTGATGTTAGTGGTGGTGGTGTTGGGTAATGCAAAATGAACTGAACAATAAAGAAGTCTTGTGTATTTGCATGTCTTTGTAAACTTGTGTTGGTATTTTAGTTGTTTATTTTAACCCGTACGAAAGTGTTACATGCACAGACTAACTTGAAAATGGGGCATTAATGCGTGAATAACATAATATAATGAAAATAAAGCAATCGTAATAATTTATTAAAAAATATAAATACATGGGAGCACATGCAAGTGTCAGTGTGCAGTGTTGTGTGTGCAAATGTGTTAGTGTACGTTGTGTGTGTGTGCGCGTAAAAAGTGTATATTATATAAAATGTTTGTATGTGACTGGGTGTATGATCGTGAATCGTGCAAGTGTATGTTTGTGTAAGGCTACTGGAGACGATGAGTGGTGATAGATGACGATGAAGGA
Organism: Sweltsa coloradensis; assembly: GCA_024449915.1. NCBI lineage: Eukaryota > Metazoa > Arthropoda > Insecta > Plecoptera > Chloroperlidae > Sweltsa > Sweltsa coloradensis. Next base: position 48,306 of record JAMZAV010000728.1, read on the forward strand.
CAATAAATAAAAACATGCCTTATGCGGGATTGAGGTTGCCTGTTCGTAGACTACTGCCTATGCCTAAGGTATCTTCCACAGTGCCGCTTCCCGTAAGGCCATCAACCTTTTTTTTCCCCCTATGCCATCATTTCTACCTGTCGATAAAGACCATGTTACAGGAAGCGTTGATGGCCTAAGGGGAATTGATCTATTCCCCTTTGGCCAACACCCTGCATTTCATTATGGAAAATACAAAGAAGGTTTGTTGGCCTTGTGGTAATTGATTTATTCCCGTTAGGCCAACAGCGTATATGCATCGTTTACGGTAAGGAGTGGGGCGTTGTTGGCGTTGGGGTAATTGATTTATTCCCGTTAGGCCAACAGCCTGCATTTTATTATTGAATTTGTCATATTTGCTGTTGGCCTAACGGGAATAAATCAATTACCCCAACGCCAACAACGCCCCGCTCCTGACCGTAAATGATGCATATACTCTGTTGGCCTAACGGGATAAATCAATTACCCCAACGCCAACAAACCTTCTTTGTATTTTCGATAATGGAATGCAGGGTGTTGGCCTAAGGGGAATAAATCAATTCCCCTTAGGCCAACAAGTGTAACATGGTCTTTATCGACAGGTAGTAATGATGGCATATAGGGGAAAAAAAGGTTGATGGCCTTACGGGAAGCGGCACTGTGGGACGGCTCCATGCCTAAGGTATCCGGGGATTAAAGAGAGACTTCTGTCAAGCCGTCAAAGCCCGGCGTACTCTGCCTATGCTATATTATGCCGTACTAGTCTGGCGTACTCTGTCCATACTATATGCCGTACTAGTCTGGCGTACTCTGCCCATACTATATGCCGTACTAGTCTGGCGTACTCTGCCCATACTATATGCCGTACTAGTCTGGCGTACTCTGCCCATACTATATGCCGTACTAGTCTTCCATACTCGTGCGAGGCGAAAATAGTAAGATCGTAGTGTTGTTGGCCAACACATTCAAAGCTAAGGACTGATACTATAAACATGATTAGTATCGTTGCTTGTTCCGTCTGAATTTACATCATGGGGTGAACAATTTAGGACACGAACGAAGGGAATTAATGTTTGGTTGTTTTGAGAGAGTTGACGTCAGCCAACGATCTAGTTTCCGCGTTCGTGTTTTCCGACAGTCGAACTCTGAACTGATCGATGCCGGTCGGCCAATCAGTTGCGCACACAGAGCTTTGTTTGTTTGTGCGAGTAGGGATGGAGACATTGATTTTTGTCAAGTCTATCTGATTGGCACGAGTAAGACAGCTGTTATTTAGGCAACCACTCGTAATAGTGTATCTACCAATTCGGACATTAACAATCTCAAATGGGAGAAAAAGAGCGATTAAGAAATGTATCTACGATTTTTATTAAATAAATGAATAAATAAATAAATACGCTTTTAGAGTCTACCCACTCAGTCACACAACTGATTTTCAGTGGGGGACAGTAAACCAAAGTGACCAAGCCAAACCCTGCAAGCCCCGACGCAATCGACGAGTGAACGATAACCAACCAAAGAACGTTATTTTGTAATATGAAATATAGCAATCAGTGGTATGGACACTGCGAACACCCGCGGATCAACGCCAGAATCACCAAGGCCAATTCAGAACAACTTTAAATTTATAATGTACCTCGTTGCTAGGACGGCTCCAAAGTCACCGTTTACAAATTCTTAAGACAAGAACTGATGGACATGTCCAAATCAGAAGTTAAAAAACTTTTGACTTTAAACGGGAATCGAACCCTGGACCTTCTGAATTGGGAGCAGGTAGCCTAACCACAAGACCAACGATCCACACATAATAAAATAAATATAAATGTTATGTACACATCGACGTTTCATAATACTAAAATGGGAAGTTCACGATAAATGAAAACACTACAAAATGTTATTTCATATTATTCAATTAATAATTATTCATCCTCTTGTTAGATAGCGTGGTTTCACTTTATTGTAATTGATCCCTCCATATTCAACACAGTATCTTCACCACGAATGAGCTCTGTTCTTCACACGTACATTGCACCCACTAATAGTGTTTCATGCAATCGTTCCCTCCATATTCATCACAGTATCTTCACCACGAAAAAGCTCTGTTCTTCACACGTACATTGCACTCACTAACAGCGTTTCATGCGATCGTTCCCTCCATATTCATCACAGTATCTTCACCACAAATAAGCTCCGTTCTTCACACGTACATTGCTCCCACTAACAGCGTTTCATGCGATCGTTCCCTCCATATTCATCACAGTATCTTCACCACGAATGAGCTCTGTTCTTCACACGTACATTGCACCCACTAACAGCGTTTCATGCGATCGTTCCCTCCATATTCATCACAGTATCTTCACCACAAATAAGCTCCGTTCTTCACACGTACATTGCTCTCACTAACAGCGTTTCATGTACGTTAGCAGAAATAATGTTCTGATCACAATCACCGTTGACACGGCCATTATTAAAACAAACGAAACTTGCGTAATTTTTGTTGCCGATTAAATCAAGAAAATGAATTACCCGGGAAGCTACTCTATGGTGGTATTATCGTGAACTAACGCAGACGAATCACCACATTCTGTTATGATTACCGACTCGTAAATATGTGTTATTTCTGAATGTAAAAGCCCTCGTTTAAAAAGTCATGATTTCCCCACGGATTGAGTTAAATATCTAACTAAATACAATACAGCTGTCAAATATCCATTGTTTTATTGCATAATTTTGTTGTTCATAGTTAAATTTATGAGACGAGGGAGTGAAGCGACTAAGTCTACAACGCAAGTCAAACCGCACAAGATCTGTTTTTTTTGTCTTTGAATGAGTGAGTGAGTGAGTGAGTGAGTGAGTGAGTGAGTGAGTGAGTGAGTGAGTGAGTGGACTTCGCTGAAGAATGGCCGAACGGCTAAAGAGATTGCGCTGATATTTTGATTTTGATTGATATTTTGAGCAAAATTTGTTACGATTTAAACTCACAATAAATAATAAATGAAATATAAGCTGAGAATGTCATAAACAATTAAACAACAATGTTTTTAGTTTTTAAACAATTCAATTTCATCAAATCATGTTTGCATGCAGTGACCTAGGTGTATAGAATGTTGTACACTCAAGGTTACTCATAATTCCGCTCGGACATTGAGTAAACCTTGCAATCATTACTCGTATTTCGTAAACTGGCCATGTTGTCCATAATATTGTATGCATTTCAAAACGTGTTCTATAATTTTCCAGAAATAGTTATATAATCAAGATATAAAAACTAAAACCCGACCGTTGTTTAAACTCGCGGGTCTCCAACATTCCGGGTTTAAAAGCCCCTAAGCCAATTCTAGACTAGGAAAACGCCAAAGTCGTTGTTAGACGAGTGAGCGATTGAGTCAGGTGTTGAGTAGCAGAGAACATTTGCATTTAAATTGGTTGATATATAATGAATAAATGATAAGGATTTGAGTAAAGTTGGTATAAGGGCGCGTCAACTGTAGCGCCTTAATGCGCCACTCTAGTCTGCTGGACTAGGGAGGAAAGATCCATGCTGGATCCAGCCTTAAGTTGGGGGAGGAAAGGAAATGTTACCGGGTACCCAACACATGACTCGTTCATCGTCTAATCACAATCTCGATCGGTATCATCTGTACCCCCCCCCCCCCCCCCACCGCCTATTAGGGCCTCTCGTTATGAACAGAACTGGGCCCAAGATTATTTCACGATTTGTATTTTTGAGGCGATCTGGTTTCGCTATTAATCCTTGAATGTAGGTAGCTCAGTAAAACATCAACAAGATAAGTAGGTACATTATTTTTAAATAAATGAAAAATAAATTCGTACTTTCGAGTTTACCTACTCAGCAACTGATTTTCAGTGGAGGACATTAAACCAAAACGACTAAGGAATTATGAATGAATGAATTTTGAAATTAATTAAAAACAAGACACTTGAATACTTATTCAACGATAAAAGAATTGTGAGCCTTAAATTGTGCATTTTCCTTGTTCGTTATCACTGGACGTGTTTGCGTAATTTGTTTAGGCGTGAGTGGTAGGGCTCTTCCGCATTGCATCACAATGCGTATTCCTGGTTGGCAGTAAGCGCATATACACGTGGCGTGTAGTCTGCGTAGTCAGATCTGGACTCCGAAGGAAGACATTGCGGGCCTATAAAGTAAGAAAGAATAATATTGATATTCTTTCAATTTTATTGTATGATTTAGGTCTATTTTCACTAAACTTTGAACAAAAGTTTATATAACATTAAGATTTTAATGTGGGAACTTGTTTTATCGACTTTCAGCCTATACAACGATGTTCAGGCCACAATGTTGTAAATGCCGCCATAAGGTACCTTATTACACGCGAGACTGGTATACTTACGAGGTGGCGTGCACGAGACTTCTATCACTGATACAGATTATTAAGGTTTTCCCCAGTCAAATTGGTAACGCTGTAGGTTTGAAATATAAAATACCACTATAGCATTCATTCCCTCCCGAATATCATCTTACTCCATCACAAAACGCGACAAGTTGATGACGAATCCACTGTTATTTTATCATTATCATTATCATTCTTTATTTAGCAAATAAAGCTATTTAAAAACAACACATTACAAGATACAAAAATATTATTTTACAATACCAAATTTACAAATCAACAATTTGATAAATTGACATATTTAACAATTTTCACCAAATTCACCAAAGTAACAAATTAACAAAAAAAAATTTTGCAAATAATTAACAAAATTATAAATTTACAAATTGAACAAAATACTCAATCTACAAATTAACAAAATGATAAATTTACTAATTGAACAAATTTAACAAATTCACCAAATTTACATAAATATCAAATTTACAAAATGTACAAAAATTCAAAACTTTCCAAATCTACAATCACAAAACAGGAAATTTTATTTTCACAAAAGTAAGGCAGCAATCTTTAAATTCGTAAATTCTTAATCTTTTGATCTAATTGATTGTATTTGAGCTAAATAGTAGTCCAATGACATACAAGTTCTTTACTGCATGGTAAGTATATACATAGATTGGATTGGATCATGGATTGGATATTGCTTAACGTCTCATATTAATGCACTTTAGCTATTCGAGACGATGAGTGCATGGTGATAGATGAGGATGAAGTATGAACAGAAGGGAGGAGGGGAAACCCGGTACCGGCACGTAGCCTTCTCCTTTCGAAAAATACCGAGGGGACCAACGGCTTAACGTCACATCCGAAAGGACGGTGCAATTTTAAAAGTCATATAGGTCATATAGGATGAGCTCTTTAAAAAAAAATCTGTCCAATGATTACGTCAGAATCGGCCCATATAGGATGAGCTCTTCGAAAAAAAAAATCTGTCCAATGAATTACGTCAGAATCGGTTCAAATATCATGAAAATATCGTATTGAAAACCAGGGAAAAAATCGTAAAAGTGCGATTTCAATGAGAAATATTTCTTCAAATGTCTCTAACCTCATATCAAATCACAAATCATAACATATAATAATTTCATTAATTTTAAACGTTCCCATAAAGTTTCATCAAGATCGGAGTAGCCATTTGCTCGGTCGCGGGGCAAATATCACGAAAATATCTCATTAAAAATCGAAAAAAAAATCGTAAAAGTACGATAATCATAAGAAATGTGTGATCGATTGTACCAAAAAAACGTCGCAAGTATAAGTTCAGAGATTTCGAAGGTCCCCTCCAATTTTCATCAAGATAGCACATGCCGTTTGCCCGGTAGAGCGCGAATAAACAGACAGGGAAAAAAAACCACCCGAGCTAATTTTTTTGAGGGATCAGTGAAATTGTAGTCTTCGCTTCGCTCATCCAATGAAGAGCGTTTGGTTTGTATAATACGAGATCTAGAAAAATATTTATTTTATTATTTCTTACCTTGTTGGTCTAGTGTGATATTTTTTTGTAAACAGTATGATTTTATGTAAGAAAACCAAAATGTTACTTATAATAATTACAAATGTAAATGGTTGAGTTAACTAAAATAAGGTTGCTGCAATAAAACTATTAAATCCTATTTCGACAATTTATGTTCAGATTAAGATGTTATTTTGAATGAATGTATACTAATACGAAATACACGATTGGACTTTCCGTAATGGACACCCCAAACCATTTTATTTGCTTCCCCAATGAGCAGACCATGTCATGCGTTACAGTGTGATGTAATATAATTCTGCTTTTAAAATGTGTTTTCCGAAATGATTCGTACAAATTATAAACATGGCAGTGAACGATTCGTAAACTGCGGTATTTACAATTTAAAACTTCAAGCATTTATATAAAACGATAGTAATTGAATTGACTTTCATCCTTTTAATAAAAAGTAACTTTTGATTTCTTATGGTCTATCGGCGCATGTTCCATTGTTACATAAGGTGTGGGTCATCACAATTTATGGCTTTGGGGGGGGGGGGGGGGAGGGTAGGTGGTTGATGCTGATCGTATGCTGAGTGGTATTTTGAATTTTGAATTAACCATATTATTAATACGGATATGATTGTGCATATAAGTTAGAAACGTTGGAGACTACTCTGTGAAGTGGAAGCACTAAGTAACAGCCTACTGTATAATCGTGTTTATTTATTATTTGGAAATACATCTTACAGGTAAAAATATTGTTACAATGCTGTTTGGGCTGACAAGTGACTAATAGTCCGTGGAACAAGTGTAAAAACATTTCAAATCCGGAAACCAGCACCAAAATTTAGGAGCAGGTAAAAGACGTATTTAAGAATGTTATTTTCACGGGGGACACGCATGGTAGCAAATAAGTCACCTGTCATGGCGTCCACAAGATGGCCGCCAAAATAAATTCTTAAAATTGCTGTAACTCAAGAAGTAATCATCAGATTTAGATAAACTAAGTTTTGTTTTATTCGGTTTTTAATGCTCTACAAAAATGTCATTGGAAATTTTACCGTAAATACAATAGTTTTAATTATATTTGGATGAGCGAAGCGAAGACTTCAATTTCACTGACCCCCAAAAAATTTAGCTCGGGTGTTTTTTTTTTTGTTTTTTTTTTGTTTGTTTTTTTGTCTGTTTGTTAACTCTCTACCAGGCAAACGGCATATCCGATCTTAATGAAAATTTAGACAGGACCTTTGAAATCTCTAAACTTAGAGGTGTATTGTTTTTGGGTACAATCGAAGAAATATTTCTCATGAATATCGTACTTTTACGATTTTTTTTCGATTTTTAGTGCGATATTTTCGTGACATTTGGGCCAATTCTGACCAAACGGGTGGGGCTACAACGTTCATATTATACATGGACATTAAGGTTATGGTGATGTAGTACCTTTTGAAAGAAAAAGTTGAAAAAAGTTAGCCAGAATCCATAGAAATAAAGCTTTGAATATAAGTTTTTTGATTTTTTGTGCGATATTTTCGTGCCATTTAGGCCAATTCTGACCAAACTGGTGGGGCTACAACGTTCATATTATACATGGACATTAAGGTTATGGTGATGTAGTACCTTTTAAAAGAAAAAGTTTAAATAGTTGGCCAGAATCTATAGAAATAAAGCTTTTAATATAAGTTTTTACGGTAAATAATACCAATTGACAGGTAACAAAAGAAACTTGACAACAATCAGCTACAATGCGTAGGCAGCAAAACAAAGAACTTGCAAAAGTAAAGATATCCCATGCAAACTAAAAATTTTAAAAAGCTCATCCATCAACGCGGCGGGACTTTAGCGTTTTCCTAGTTATATATTATTACAATGTATTGCAAAAATAGCACTTTTTGGTATATATCTGATTATTTATACGTAGAACTCGCTAGATTGTCATAAAATTTTCAGACTATACCAAAATAACGCCAATTAATCCAAAATTTAAAGTCCCGAAACGAAATTCCTGTAACTTTTTGATTAATTAATTAATTAAATTAAGCATTAATTAAATCCCAATTAAAAGTTTCTTATTCACTTACCAAATTCACGTAGTGTATCACACAAGAGCAATATGACCACAATAACCAAAAACATATTAGTTCAATTAATTCAATTAATAGATTAACAAATGTGACCTTGGCTTGGAATCATTTTAAAGCTAGTTTTAAGGCGAATAAATGTCATGAAAAAATTAATTAATTAAATTAATTAATCACCAAATTAATTACATTTTAGTTAAATAATCCCACTTTTGACATATGTATTGTTATGTATACCTAAAACTCATTCGATCGTCATAAAAATATACTACTTTACTGACATAATGCCAATGAATCCGAATTGTCATGTCCCGAAACAAAATTCCTATAACTTACCGATTAATTAAGAAATTAAATGAAGAATTATTTATCTCAATAATTGTTATTGTCACTCAATTAACACATACAAAATGCCAACAGAAGTATCAAATATAAACAATGCGAGTATAATTTTAAAAATTTATAGTCCCAAAATTAAGTTCATGCTACTTTCCTGTTAATTGAATTAATGAATGAATAAAATTAATTGATTTAATCACCATTTGTTGTGTAAAATTAACACACAGCCAAACTGGGAACCATTTGCAAGTTACAGGAAAATAATTTTGTGGGAAATTCAATTAAAAGTAAAGTAGCATGAACTTAATTTTGGGACTATTAATTTTTAAAATTATACTTGCATTGTTTATATTTGATACTTCTGTGGCATTTTGTATGTGTTAATTGAGTGACAAAACCCAATTATTGAGATATAAGTAATTCTTCATTTAATTTCTTAATTAATCGGTAAGTTTATAGGAATTTTGTTTCAAGACATGACAATTCGGATTCATTGGCATTATCAAAGATTAGTCATGGCATTATGTCAGTAAAGAAGTATATTTTTATGACGATCGATCGAGTTTTAGGTAAACATAACAATACATATGTCAAAAGTGAGAAAATTTATCTAAAATGTAATTAATTCGGTGATTAATTAATTTAATTAATTAATTTTTTCATTACATTTATTCGCCTTAAAACTAGCTTTAAAATGATTCTAAGGTCGACTACATTGTGTTAATTTTTCAAAATTTATTGAGATTATTGTCATTATTTTTAATTAATTGAATTAATTGAATTCATAGGAAAGTGATTGGAATTAATTTTTGGAACTAATATTTTTTTGGTTCATTGTGGTCATATTGTTCTTGTGTGATACACTACGTGACTTTGGTAAGTGAATAAGAAACTTTAAATTGGGATTTAATTAATGCTTAATTTAATTAATTAATCAAAAAGTTGCAGGAGTTTCGTTTCGGGACTTTAAATTTTAGATTTATTGGCGTTATTTTGGTGTGGTCTGGGAATTTTATGACAGTCTAGCGGATTCTACGTATAAATAATTATATATATACCAAAAAGTGTTATAATTGCAATACATTGTAATAACATATAAATATAATTAAAACTATTGTATTTACGGTAAAATTTCTATTGACATTTTTGTAGAGCATTAAAAACCGAATAAAACAAAACCAAGTTTATCCAAATCTGATGATTACTTCTTGAATTACAGCAATTTTAAGATGATTTTGGCGGCCATCTTGTGGACGCCATGACAGGTGACTTATTTGCTACCATGCGTGTCCCTCGTGAAAATAACATTCTAAAATATGTCTTTTACCTGCTCGTAAATTTTCGTGCTGGTTTCCGGATTTGAAATGTTCCTATAGTTTTAGCAGCTTGTTCCACGGACTAAACCCCTATACCACCAAGTATGTAGTCTATGTATGTGCATTATTTCTTTTAGTTCAACAGAAATATTACATCACACTCATTTCTTATTCCCAATACGGGAAAGTCAAGTACAAAATAAAAACAATAAATAAAACATTGAACTAATAAAATTTTAAATTATTTTAAATTATTTAAAACTCCACACACTGCCCGCAGACGACTACATCATTTATCAACAACAATACCAAATGGATACTCCTTTTTAAAATTCACTTAACTACATTTTAGATACCTGTTTTACAGTTACTATTCTAAGTCCATGCTTAGACCATGTTCATAAAAACTCAGCACCGCTGTCGCCTGCTTGTGACGTCAGACCTTCATCGTTGATCATTATTGCATGGGTTTTAATAAGCAAGGCGACTACGGCCAAGGGAGAATGTATTGCCCAAGTTCCCTATTGGCCATGCCCGAAACAGCGTCAAGGTGTCAATCAAAATTAAAATTAAAATGAAAATGTGCTATATGAAATCAATAAAGAAAATGCATGATGGATTTTGACCGTGTTCATTGCTTTACACAAAATATAATCGCAAGCAGTTTACGTTGTACTCACCTATATTTGCAAGAACATTATTTTATATTAATTTGCAAGATTATAATATGGCTTTCCCTCGTCAGCATGTAAGCCAGCTTTCTTATTTACACTCAACAAAAAATAAATATCTATTTATAAAAATATAATTAGATGCAAACATTTAATAAGTTTAACAGTGAACGTGAATGACAAAGGGTTAAACTAATGGTTTGTCAATACGCGTTTCCAAGCAAAGGGGTTGCTACCTGGTGGGGCAAAACTGCAACTGTCCGATCAGTGATAGTCGGAGGAGCGCGCTATGTGCTTGCCTGTAGAAAACACATTCATTCCGGGTTTGTCACTTATAAATATGTACAATCACAGGTACATTGTCGTTGCTCTCCCAAAATGTTGTTAATTGATGATAATCAAAAGCATGGGGTGCACCAAAATGATAAAATCGCTCTCAATATGCGGGATTCGAGACCATGTCCACCAGAGTAATATTACTATATATTCAGACCTGCGCATGCACCCATGAGACACCGAGGATAGCATTTGTATCCTTATTAAAATTCTCTTATTGTAATATCATAAAAAATCATTGGTATTTATAGGCTATATACTAAATATAGGCTAACAGGGTACGATAAATACTAAATCAAATTCAAACCGTCAAGAATGTTCACAACTCTTTAGTAAACACACACATACAGTATCGCTCGCTTCTTATGGCACTTTTAATTGAGATATACTTGTTAAGTTTTATTATGATAATTTAATATAAATAGTCATAATAAAAACAAAACAATACCTAACAAAAATAATAATAATTGTATTAGGGCTTATGCACCAACTCCTTTTCTACTTTACAAAATTAATGTAGGCCTACATGTACCGTTTACCGTCATTGTTCATTTATAACATAATATTATACATATATCATAATAAATACGATTTATTTATTACAATAGAATAATATAATGATATGACCTACAAGATTTTAAAGCTGTCTGCAGAATGACGCGTCATGCCATTATTGACATAAAAAACAATAATAAAAATAGGCCATCAGCTATTCAATAGGCCTATTTTTAATAAAATGTATATTTAAAAAAAAACACAGTAGTCCTAAGTGTGTAGTAGATAAAATATTTTAAGGCCTACTCCGATTGCGTTTACATTGAAAAACGATGTAGAAAACGTGCAAAACATGTAGGGCTATAATTTGCTAGAAGCTCTTTTGATTTTTAGATATCAAGTAATGGGGGGCAACATTTTTTTTGGCAAAATATCATCGATCTTCATCATAAACATTATTTGATACACTTGTTTCTGTATTTAATATTTTCAACGTGTGGTTTGATCTTTTCGACCCAAATATCATAAAATAATCTCTATTATTTGTTGTAATTTAAAACGCCATTTAATTCCCGTTTTTAATAAACCCGATCCCCAAAACTTAGGAATTTTACTAATAGTACAGGGCCTTTTGTGATATGACCCACGCATTCAAAAAAACAAGCAGGGACCGGTGGGGATTTGTTAAGGTGGGTCTCCTGGACTCCCCAAACAGAATCCTAAAAAATCCGGTTGCGGGTTTTTCTGCATTTTGAAAATCAATTTTTAGATTTTTGATTTTTTGTCGAAGAAGGGAAAAATTTTAGCGATATTGAGTGAAGTATTGAACCGAAATAGCTCAAATTTGTTTTAAATTGTTTGTAAAGAAACGATTAAGGTGATTGGTGCGCCTTACTTTAATTATCTGGCAACCTACGACCCTTGATGCAATTTTTACCCTTTTTTTTAAATTATCTGAATTTGTTTTGATATTTATCATAACAAAAAAAAAACCTGTAATTTTATGAAATTTGTTTCAAATAAAGTTGTAGGGCATGAAAAAAAACATCGATATCATATTCTTGATTGTGCCGTAGATAATAATGGCCGAACGCTACATGACAAGCAAGACCTTGTGCGGTGAGCACCTAAAACGTTTGCTTTACACACTACCACTAGCGCAGTCCATGGCCATAAGTCCCTTTGGAATTTCGACCTTTATAGATTTTCTCTTCTGATCCTGGTTAGGGTATACCTTAAGGATAAAAAAAATCTGGGTAAACATCTGGCATCACGGGCCTAAGTTTTTTTACGAACGCCATTTTGATTTGGGCAATGCGTTAGTACACGCACTTGGTTTTAATACATTTTTCTATAACTTTTGACTACATGTGTAATAAATCTAACGTAATAATAGGATTCTCCAACAAATTTCCAATTAAATTATACAAATTTGGACATTCTGGCAACATTGTGGTATTTTTTTATAGTAAAATACTTTATTATTATTAGTCTTGCGTATAGGTGCACTATTTACATCCATTGTGCCTTTCATGATAGCCATATAAAATTTGGCACAAATATACAAAATGTAACGGGAAAATGATTTGAACTGTACAGGGCAATCTCATTATTACCCCCACGACACCAATAGGGGCCCAAATTTTCCGAATGGCCACCCAACAAATTATTTGAAATTTTGTGACAGAATGTTGAAATTTGGTGTACACATGATCATGTCATTGAAAAATGACTTTTTTTTGATTTTTTTTTTTATGTCAAACTAACTAACAAAATGGCACCAATGGCGGCCATTTTAGAAGATGGCCGCCATACACATTATTACGAACCACGTAACTTTTATACAGAATCTTGTTATTGTGTACACACATAGGGCCTCCATTGAAAAATGTCATATTTATGTGTTATATCAATATTTTTTAGAAAAAATTTTAGTATGGATCCGCTATCGGTATCTTGCAATATTGCGAAAGATTAAAATTACTAGCAATATTACTACTTATAAAAATTCATTTGTTTTTTTATGCACACCGTAGGCAATTATTGACAAGTTCTATTTTAAACATTACATAACTTTTATGCATTCTAAATATGACAAGGGAAATGTTTATATTCCCATTTTAGTTCGTTTAATTAAATTCCCGTTAGTAAAAGGCGATAGTCCGGTAGATGACTGACATTGGTGCAGATTTGGTACTCAAAATTTATCCGTTTGGGACCCATAAACATATACACAGAATTAGCTATTGGCATCCTCTATACTCAAACCTATAGCAGGCCAGCCATTAGACTAACCACCCCCCTCAGCTGGAGGAGAAAGTATTTTGAACGATCTTGACGTCTTAATAATTTCCCGCCCTTGTAGAATTTGTTTGTCAAATTGGTTGCCAAGAGGTATCTAAGCAGACCAAGGCTTGATTTTGATTGCCAAGTGGTTGCCAAAAGGGAGCCACCGAAATTTCAAATCAACAATAGGCCTATATGATAGCCATGCGTTCAAAGATTTAGGCAGCCAATGAGTTTTCAAACATTTTCTCCTTGTTGGGCAAGATATCCATCAAGTGGTTTCTCACAGTTCACCTTTAAGTTAGCCAGTGATGACAACTTAGCACCAATATAACGCCAAACCTTAGCCAAAAGAATGACATGAGTTTAACTGTTGGAAGACACCAAGCCTACACAAAGACGTGCCACATAGTTTTCCGATAGATTACTAAAGGTAGACAACGGGATACCAATAATTTATTGTCACGTGGATACCTCGTGGCACACGGTTGGGTGCCGTAAAAACTTGCATTCTTTCAGCTTATTTTTCCCGTCCTTCAACGGGCTTGGGGTGATTCTAGGACGCGAAGAGGATGCTTTCCATTTGAAACAAGCGTGTAAGTCATAAAAAAATGTGTACCCTTAACCAAAGATTCGTTAACTGGCAGTGCTCTAGAGTAGCTTTTCCTAGTTTAGAAAATAAAATATAAAATATAGTTGGTGGAAAATGAAATCGCATGTCGGCAAGAGAAAAGAGTGGCACAGTGTAACCCTGTTAATATTTATATATTAAAGGGAGTTTTGTGTGTAAATAGAAACATAATGCAACATGAAACATGGCAGTTTCAAGTGACACCCTATTTAGGTCTACATGAAAATTAACCATGTTATCCAAGTGTCCAAGTGTAACGAGGTTTAGATAAAAATCAAGTGTTGTCTGTTACGAAAAATCAAAATATAATGTATGCATTTCAAACCGAGTTTCTTTCATTATTCAGCACATAGTAATGGATGCTATGCACTACTTTACTATTGTGATTATCTGTTCCTGAACTTTATTAGAATTCGTTGATTTGAGATGTTTGATGGTCTATAGGAACTCGAAAAAAATGGTTCCTCTATTTATTTTCTCACGATCTTCGACATTTTTTAATGCAATAAAAACCCCTGCATACTAAGTCAATTTTATGACATGACACTATAAATTTTGGGCAACTTTTGGCAAACATTTGGCTGCCTTTTGGCGTAGTTTAGAAACCAATTGGTGAACTCTTGCTGTCTTGTAAATGTTACCAAAAGGTAGTATTTGACACAAAACGACATGTAGCGTACTTTTGGCTTCTTTTTGCGACTATACTGGGTGAACTCGTTGTGATCTACTGGACTTCGCCTTTTTACTAACGGGAATTTAATTGAACGAACTAAAATGGAATATAAACATTTCGCTTGTCATATTTAGAATGCATAAACATTATATAATGTAACATAGAAACTTGTCAATAATTGCCTACAATGTGTATAAAAAACAAGTGAATTGTTATAAGTAGTAATTATTGCTAGTATTTAAATTTTTTCGCAATATTTCAAGATACGCGATAGCGGATCCATACTACATTGTTTCTAAAAAGTGTTTTATATAAAAACATAAATACGGCATTTTTCAAAGGAGTGCCCTATGTGTACACAATACCCAAAATTCTGTCATAAAGTTTACGTGGTTCGTAATAATGGGTGTATGGCGGCCATCTTCTAAAATGGCCGCCATTGGTGCCATTGTGTTAGTTAGTTTGACATGGCCTATTCAAAAGTCATTTTTTCAATGACATGATCTTGTGTTATACCAAATTTCAACATGATGTCACAAAATTTCAAATAATTGGTTGGGTGGGCCATCTTGAAAATGGCCGCTATTGGTGTCGTGGGATAAAAAATGAGATTGCCCTGTAAGTCAAATCATTTTCCAGTTACATTTTCGTATATTTTGTGCCAAATTTTATATGTCCCATCATGAAGGCACAATTGGATGTGAATAGTGCACCTATATGCAAGACTAATAAATATGTATTTTACTATAAAAAATACCACAATGTTGCCAGAATGTCCAAATTTGTATAAATTTTTTGGAAATTTTTGGAGAATCCTATTATTACGTTAGATTTATTACACATGTAGTCAAAAGTATAGAAAAAAGTATTAAAACCAAGTGCGTGTACTAAAAGCATTTGCCCAAATCAAGATGCGTCGTAAAAAAACTTAGGCCCGTGATGCCAGATGTTTACCCAAGATTTTTTTTTTATCCTTTAAAGGGATACCCTAACAGGATCAGAAGAGAAAATCTATAAAGGTCGAAAATTTCCCACGGGACTTATGGCCCTGGACTGCGCTAGTGGTAGCGCGTCGAGCAAACGTTTTAGGCTGCTCACCGCACAATGGTCTTGCTTGTCATGTAGCGTTCGGCCATTATTATCTACGGACACAATCAAGAATATGATATCGATGTGTTTTTTCATGCCCTACAACTTTTATTTGAAACAAATTTTCATAAAGTTACTGGTTTTGTTTTTGTTTTGATAAATAGGCAAAACAAATTCAGATAATTAAAAAAAAGAGGGTAAAAATTTGTTTTAAGGACGGCTGGTTGCCAGAAATTAAAAGAAAGCATGCCAAACTTGTTACTTATTACACCCCTAATTCTATGCGAAACTTTAAAAACAATTTGAGCTATTTCGGTCTAATACCTCACTCAATATTGCTAATTTTCCATTCTTTTGACAAAACTCAAAAATCTGTAAATTGATTTTCAAAATGGCGGATAACCCGCAACCGGATTTTTTGGGATTCTGTTGGGGATATTGAGGAAACCATCCTGAACATATCCCAACCGGTCCTTGCTTGTTTTTTTGAATGCGTGGGTTAAGGCCATATATGAGCTAATTGCACTGTACTATAATAAAATACGCGGACGATATGACATAATCAACAATGTTTTCGCAAATGATCAGAAATGTAGAAAAATCAAGTTGAACCTAACTGAATATACAGCGCCCGCCGTAAGCAGCTCGCCTCTATCACCGATCGGTCCGACATGTTGCGTTTTAGTGCTGCCATCTATCTTTGCTTGGAAACGCGTATTGATGTCAGTTACAATATTTCCATTTAACATTTCGTCTCGACAAATATCGACAAATCTTAAATAAAATGTTTAAGATCATGAAATTATGTCAGGTCAAATATGTGATCATAAGAATAATTTTGCTATAAACACATCTTAGCAAAAAAAAAATGTGGGGTTTTCCTCCGAAGACAGTTTTATAGAACACATCATATATGCACCATTGTATTCTCGGGTAGTCCGTGTGGTTTTATTTTATTTATTCCAACATTTCGGGCAGTTCTCCCTGCCCATCTTCAAGGAAATTAAACATAAAACAATATAAAAAACAAACAAAACCTTACTTCATAACAAACACTGCAACTAGATACATAGACAAAAACTAAATAGCTTAGAAAACATAGGTAGGGCCTACTCATGACAAATTATACAACCATGTGAAGCCATCAACATTATCCTATTCAGGCGCGTCGGAACGTTTTGAAAGTTGGGGGGGGCAAAGCATAAGTGGATTTTGCAGGGTACAGCTGGGGTCTGGGGCGAAGCCCAGCCGCTGGATGCCTTATCCAATCAATCGCCGAAGGCGAAAAAAATTCACTATGCTACAGTTATTTCGTCATGTTTTACCTGCACTTGAACGAACTCTGTAAACGATGTTTTACAGCAACTATCTGCGATCTAAAACTTAAAAAATAACGTGAAGTGGCTCATTTTAATAAATAACAACATAATTTTTTATGTAATGACGAAGCATACAGGCAAAACATATTTTTGTTTTTACCCTCTTCTTAAAAAAAAAAATAAAATACTAACTGAAGGCTGTTTTGTACGTTTAATATTTAAAATTACGATATCAATTTTATCTTTTCCCCCAAAACAGTGAACAGTGAACGCATAACGATGCGACACGAGCGATCCAAATCCAAACTTGCGTCTGCCAAAACTCTAGCAAATCATTCAAAGGGATGTTTGGATTAGACGTGAGTCTGAGTCACGTGTCCACTCTCACTGAAGTGAGTGACCGGCACACAATACAAGACGGGTGGCTGGTTTATAAAGATAGTCGGATAGACGGTACAGGCATGGGGGACGTCAGCCAACCTAACATTCCTGCTAATGTTGGGTTGTTTCTTCCTGGAAATGAATTATTGACAGAATCATCCGACGTTGCTTTCCCAAAAAGTAGAGTAGAAATCTTGATTTTTCAACTCTAAAATCTGCCCCCCTATGCCCCCATGGCATGAAACTTAGGGGGGGGGCAATGCCCCCCTTGCCCCCCCCTGTTCCGACGCCACTGATCCTATTACTGTTTAGATGACCTCAGCGTACGAGTAGATAAATAAAATAAAACCACACGGATTACCCGAAAATACAATGTGTGCATACTCAATCTGTGAAAGTCTGCGATATAACATATATATATTTTTTAAATTGGTGAACGAAGTGTGTTTACGACTATTGGAATCTTCACTAATACCAGCTTTATATTACGGCTCAAGGAAAAGTAGCAGTTTGAATAAATCTTAATCTGAACTAAGCAGGATGCAATTTTTGTTGAAACGAGGTTAATGATGAAACATAATAGCGAGAACTCAAACTGTTACTGATTCAATGGGCATGGGGATTGTTATTTTTATAAGGAAACTACACGTTTAGTTCAGTTAAAAAACGCTGTTCAACATTTAGACCACTCTTTGGTGAAACTACTAGAATTTTTAGTAACCTATTTTATAATAATTGGGTCGAAACCATCGAAACTGAAAGGTTTCCTCTTTTCCTTGATTGAAAAAACAAATCGCTCTCAAACGCTAATCGTTCGTTATAAAAGTGTAACAAGTGAAGCTAATATGAGTGTCGTATGTCTGGCGGCGCGGCTGCGTGACGTCACGGCCTACCGCATTGCGGGCTGGTCGAGCTACCGAGGCGCACTATCGCGTGCTTGCCGCTGTGTGCAACATGTACAAGCACACAATCACACACTAACACACTCATCTAAGTATACAAACTCACTGCATTAAATTCATTCTCATTTCGGAACTACAACACAAATATTTCCGTTCTTTCAATTTGTTTTTTTTAAAATTTGATTTCATCTAAATCAAGATTATGCATTATGAATTGGCTAGGGCCATTTTTAATCCAGATTTTCATTATTTTGTTGAGATTCGGCATTGTTTTTTTCCCGAAATGTAAGTTTCGATTTTTTTAACTTTAATTTAGGTGGGTATACCAATAGGTATAAAATCTAAGACTAGTATATTTTTGAACACAACACATTTTCTGCAAAAAACTTAGATTAAAATTGTCACTAATTTTTTAGAGTAAAAAATATACTTTTGGGTAATATGAAAAGGCGTGGAGAGTTTGTTGTCATTGACAAGTTACCGGGAAGTATTTTAAACAATGAATTCGTGCGTGAAAAATAAACAAAATTAACGGTTGACACATTTTCGTACAAATAATTTTACAGCAGACACAATCACACACACATGCATACCGCACACATTACTAATCTAGACGCAAACTCACAATCATTGTATTTTATATTCAACATTTTCTCATACTATCCTTATACAACTAAATGTTTCCCAGCATTTGTTGATTTTACTTAGCCTACATTATTTGTATACATTTCAGTATATAAGCAGTTTTTTTTTATGTATTTGTTACACGTGTTTAGTGAATGGACAACATAACAAAAACATATTAATAAATTGGTGATAACATTCAACATAAATGTATATCACAATTAAAACAACGTCATTGAACGACTGTTCTTCGTCTCTCTGCACAGTGGTACAACCATGGCTTGTTTATGATATGACTACAAGAATGGTCAATGTATGGGAGAACACTATGGTACTACGGGCTCTTTTAGAAGGATTAATAATCACGTCGGCTGTTTCCGACTTGAAAAGCCGTCAGCGATTTTTTGCGTGAATGGCATTTAGTTGATCTCCAGATACCATAGAAAAAATTGTAACATTTTTGTAGGAACTTTAAATCAGATGCTTCCATGTAGAAAAACTAGCGAAAAGTTTTCTTTATCAACGGTGTCAGCAAAGGACGTTAACATGAATATTAAAACAATCGTTAGCAAAATCTTGGAGCAATGTTAGATTTCAATTGCATTGCACCCGGTCAGTGATGTAACTACTGAGAGAACGAAAGCGACCCCCCCAAACTTTGGTCAGAGGGGGCGAGCGGGGCACAATTTTTATTTGACATGAGGTATTTATTGAGATTTTATATAAAATTATTGATAAAAAAAATGTTTTTTTTTATACATCTTTTATAAGGTTGTTGTTCAAAAAAACTCGTCAAAATACACCTTTTGCACTCTTAGCATCGAAAACATTTCTGGGGCTGTGCGCCCCGGGCCCGCATCAATTTTGCACTCCCCCAAGACCCCCCATTGTTACTAAACGTGTACTTTACCCAGGAAAGACAGTATACCCATAAAGTATTTTTGGATGACACCTTTGACAGTACCCACATTCCCCTTTCATTCGTTGTGCAGATTGTACTGACCATTTAACTTCAGAGGTGACAAAAATGTTCGCCCCTCGAGAAACAAGGGCTTTAGTTACGCCACTGGACGTGGCAAGCTATTAACGATAAAAGGCAACTCAACTAGGTTGATTAAACTTAATTTTTACTTGTTTTATTTTCATCACTATGTCACCAATCAATTATCTAACAGTCTGTTTATTGTTGGACTTTTAACCGTGTTACATACGCTTTCTCCCCAGAATACACATACGAACGAAATTGTTTATCACATCCAATTAACATATAACAACACAATATCAAAGTAAAGACAAATTCTCGTCCCCATGAAGCATTCCAAAATTACATTCCTGTCGGATTTCAGAGGAAAAAGATTCTAAATCATCGCGTACCGTATAAGTGTCGTGTGTATTGCATGCTGTGAAATAGAGGTTTACGCCAGACACTTTAGCAATGTCTTCAAGAACAACTCTTATTACATAATCAGCGAAGTGAGCTCGAAGTATCGTAAATGTTAAGAAGAACAGATAGCTCAATGTGTTGTTGTGCATATAGAAGCACAGTTGGCTCAAAGAATCGTGACTGTGTGTAGAAGCACAGTTGGCTCAAAGAATCGTGACTGTGTGTAGAAAAAACCCGTTGGCCTCAAAGAATCGTGACTGTGTGTAGAAACACAGTTGGCTCAAAGAATCGTGACTGTGTGTAGAAGTACAGAGGCTCAAAGAATCGTGACTGTGTGTAGAAGTACACATGGCTCAAAGAATCGTGACTGTGTGTAGAAGCACAGTTGGCTCAAAGAATCGTGACTGTGTGTAGAAGCACAGTTGGCTCAAAGAATCGTGACTGTGTATAGAAGTACAGTTGGCCCAATGTATCGTGTTTGTTCATATAGAAGTATATGTTTGCCGAATGTATCGGGGTTTTGTATATAGAAGAACAGTTGACTCAATGTATCGTGTTTGTATATAGAAGAACATTTGGCCCAAGGTATCGTGTATGCATATAGAAGTACTGTTGGCCGAATGTATCGTGTTTGCATATAGAAGTACTGTTGGCCGAATGTATCTCGTTTGTGTATAGAAGTACAGTTGGCCCAGTGTATCGTGTTTGCATCTAGGTGCCCGTTAGGGCGCCGCAGCCAAGCCGCGGTGGCGTACACACTCAAGCACCTTATACACCAAGCAGAGTTGGGGTGATTTCGAGGTGTTACCCAGCCGTCATGTAACGTGATGTGAACTTGAAAACTATCACAATCGAGGGGATTTAGGTACCTGACTACACATGCCAAATTTTATTGGGTACGACCATTCCTTCTTGGTGAAAAAATGTCTTCAAACATGCTCAAAATCACTTTAAGGATGTTAGCTACTGCTAGCTACTGCTAGCTACTGCTAACATCTAATACGTCGGCCCGCGATTCTGACCAGACGGGTGGGGCTACAATGTTCATATTTTACATGGACATTCAGGTTATAGAATGATAGTCTCTTTTGAAAAAAAAAGTTGAAAAAGTTTGTTGGAAGGCTTCCAAATAAAGGTTTTAAAATAAGCCTTAAAACACTTGGCATATAATCAACAAGTAACCATAGTTACTTGACACTTGTTGACGGTATAAGCAGAGTTAGGCGGGAAAGTGCGATACGTAAACAAATGGCGGACATTTAAAAATTTTCTTCTTTGTGTGGAAACGAGAAAATGTGTCATTATACTCTCATAAAACAAATCAGAAACCGTCCCTGGCCTAGGCCTAGATGTAGAAAATTATTTATAATACAACAGTGTAGGTCTAAAGTTCCATTTGGCTATAGGACTAGTAAAATTCATACTTACATTACATGTTTGACAAGCCTAGCCAACCCTATGCCAGCACAACATTGTTTTGATATGAACTTGCTCAACTGTTTGTTTACATAATTGCAACAATCAATCATTTCATACAACTTGTCTTTCGATTGGCCCGCGTTTATGAAGGCACTGCCATCTAGAATAAATATAGAACTTTTTCGAGCTCTTTGCTATACGCAAATCTTTTTAAAGTGTTTGGATTTCGTGATACTCTTTCAACCATGGGTTTAATATCAATGCTTTCAACTCACAACCCATGACGTTTTCCACGATACCGTTCAAGAATACCAATTCCTTCGAAAACGAAAACGACTTCGTTTTCAAATTGCGTTTTCAACTCATCTCCCACGAACTCAAGAATTGGGTCCAGTCCTTATACCGTCGTTATACCATGGTTATACCACCTATACCCAGGATGTACATGAATCCGGGTCTAGATATTTTACATCCTATATTGTTACTGCTAATACCATAGAATTTAAATCAACTTTGATAAAAAATATTATATTTTAGCAAATAATTTTGTAATGGAACTTGAAAAAGTAATGAGATCACACACATAACAAAAACTTGTAGAAATACAGCCAAACCTTACACACTCAAAAGGAATGAGATCTAAAAAAAGGGCCAAGCTCATCTACCCTTCCACATAAACGTACAGTGTCCCATAACAGCATCCTCGAAAAGCTTGGCAAAATAGAATTTGCATGTTTACGTTTAAATTAATTACAAAAAAAGAAACTTTGATAAACGATTAAGTTAAATTAATAATCGCAAATTCTATTTTGAAAAGCTTTTCGAGGATGCTGTTATGGGACACTGTACGTTTATGTGGAAGGGTAGATGAGCTAGCTTGGCCCTTTTTTAAGCGAGCGAAGCGAGCGTTTCCATTTGACTCTGCCGGAAAAAATAGTCACTGGTTTTGTTTGTTTTTTTTTTTTTTTTTTTTTTTTTTTGTATGTCTCGCGATAACGTTCGAACGGAGGCTCGGATTGAGTTGAAATTTTCACCATCCGCAAGCTTTGTTCTCGATTGAATGCCATTAGTTTTGTGGCAAAATCGTTCAAAAAGTTAAAAAGTTACATTAAAGTTAATCGAAAGTTTTTTTTTCAAACTCAACGGCGACAAAATCTGAGATAGCCAAATCATTTAGAATGTCCGTCCGGTCACGAATATGTTAATTTTTATTTTGATCCGATAAGTAGTGTAGATGGAAATTACATTATAACAAAAGTAACGTTGCCATGGCAACGAAAAGACGCGCGAAGTTTCTAATGCACTGCCACCTAGAAGTAATCAAAATACTTTCGAGGAAGCAGTCTATTATTTGTCAACAAAGAGATTAAATAGTTTCCCCAAGGAGTCAAGGTCCTCTAGATGGCGGTGGATTTTAAAGTAAAGATTTAAACACGGGTTTACCCAAATACCTTGGCAATAATAAATAATACTGGAAAACGCGAACGTCGTAAATTTTTAAATTTAAAAAAATGTGCAATGTGGGTCTAGCTATAGCACGTGCTCGCTTATCAACGCGTCCAACAGAGCGTTTTCCTAGTTTTAGATCTCATTCCTTTTGAGTGTGTAAGGTTTGGCTGTATTTCTACAAGTTTTTGTTATGTGTTATAGAAGTACTGTTGGCCGAATTAATCGTATTTGCATTAAGAAGTACAGTTGGCCCAATGTATCGTGTTTGTGTATAGAAATACAGTTGACTCAATGTATCGTGTTTGTGTATAGAAATACAGTTGGCCGAATGTATCGTGTTTGCATATAGAAGTACTGTTGGCCGAATGTATCGTGTTTGCATATAGTAGTACAGTTGGAAAAGTGTATCGTGTTTGTTGGATGAGCGAGCGAAGACTTCAATTTCACTGACCCCCCAAAAAATTTAGCTCCAATGTTTTTTTTTTTTTTTTTTTTCTGTATTTTTGTCTGTTTGTTAGCAGGATTCCGGGCAAACGGCATAAGCGATCTTGATAAAATTTGAGGGGACCTTCGTTTTCTCTGAACTTAGAGGTGTATTGTTTTTGGGTACAATCGAAGAAATATTTCTCATGAATATCGTACTTTTACGATTTTTTTCGATTTTTAGTGCGATATTTTCGAGACATTTGGGCCGATTCTGACCAAACGGGTAGGGCTACAACGTTCATATTTCACATGGACATTCAGGTAAAGGTGATGTATTGCTTTCTGAAAGAAAAAGTTGAAAAAGTTAGCCAGAATCTATAGAAATAAAGCTTTTAATATAAGTTTTTTGACTTTTTGTGCGATATTTTCGTGCCATTTGGGTCAATTCTGACCAAACGGGTGAGGCTACAACGTTCATATTTCACATGGACATTAAGGTAATGGTGATGTATTGCTTTCTGAAAGAAAAAGTTGGAAAAGTTAGTCAGAATCTATAGAAATAAGGCTTTTAATATAAGTTTTTTGACTTTTAGTGCGATATTTTTGTGCCATTTGGGCCAATTCTGACCAAACGGGTGGGCCTTCAACGTTCATATTATACATGGACATTAAGGTTATGGTGATGTAGTACCTTTTAAAAGAAAAAGTTGAAAAAGTTAGCCAGAATCCATAGAAATAAAGCTTTTAATATAAGTTTTTATGGTAAATAATACCAATTGACAGGTAACAAAAGAAACTTGATAACAATCACCTACAATGCGTAGGCAGAAAAACAAAGCACTTGCAAAAGTAAAGATATCCCACGCAAACTAAAAACTTTAAAAAGCTCATCCATCAACGCGGCGGGACTTTAGCGTTTTCCTAGTTTATAGAATTTTTGGATGAGCGTAGCGCGCGAAGCGAGTGAAGCGAAGACTTCAATTTCACTGACCCCCCAAAAAATTTAGCTCGTTTTTTTTTTGAAATTCTCTCTGTCTGTTTGTTTGCTCGATTCCGGGCAAACGGCATATGCGATCTTGATAAAAATTGAAGGGGACCTTTGTTTTCTCTGAACTTAGAGGTGTATTGTTTTTGGGTACAATCGAAAAAATATTTCTCATGAATATCGTACTTTTACGATTTTTTTCGATTTTTAATGCGATATTTTCGTGACATTTGGTCCAATTTTGACTAAACGAGTAGGGCTACAACGTTCATATTTCACATGGACATTAAGGTTATGGTGATGTAGTACTTTTTGAAATAAAAAGTTGAAAAGTTAGCCAGAATCTATAGAAATAAAGGTTTTTATATAAGTTTTTCAATTTTTAGCGCGATATTTTCGTCACATTTGGGCCGATTCTGACCAAACGTGTGGGGCTACAACGTTCAGATTTCACATGGTCATTAAGGTTATGGTGATGTAGTACCTTTTGAAAGAAAAAGTTGAAAAAGTTAGCCAGAATCTACAGAAATAAAGGTTTTAATATGAGTTTTTTGAGGTTTATAATACCAATTAACAAGCAACAATAGAAACTTGACAACAATCACCTACAATGCATTCAAAAAGCACTTGCAAAGGAAAAGTGCAAACAAACGCAAAAAACGCAAACAAAAAACTTACAAAAAAAACGCTCATCCATCAACGCTGCGGGACTTGAGCGTTTTCCTAGTGTATAGAAGTACAGTTGACTCAATGTATCGTGTTTGTGTATAGAAGTACAGTTGGCTCAATGTATCGTGTTTGTGTATAGAAGTACAGTTGCTCAATGTATCGTGTTTTTTTGGTTCAACGTATAAAGGTATTGTAAGGAACGGAAATACAGTTGCAATAATCGATACACGATAATCGATAAACGATAAAAAATAAAAACAATAATAAGCTGAGTTCCAGAATTCATCTCGTGAGTAATCCCGGATACCCTGCTGTGACGTCAGGATACGTTGGATGTCAGAAAAATATTGGGACAGTTGGATTACAACTATGGCGGCAAATACAAATCAGCTGTAGGCATGTGTATGCACATTGAGCAAATGGTGATCATTCTAGACCAATAAATGTCTCCTTTCAGTCCGAAACTGACATAAAAATTAGTATGATCTGATGTCTGTGGTAAATAGATACTGAACTAAGGCCAAAGATTGAAAACTATTGATGAATAAACAGCAACTAAAATAGCAAACGCGCTTGTATATCCATGACTGGCTATTCAGAGGTGTATGCTTAGACCTAGGCCTAGGGCTAGCCTCTTCGCTCGATCCTCCTGCTCGAGTGGATTCGTACTGTAGGCCTAGCTAGCTCCTTAGCTTGTTATCCCTTTATAAATTTGAAAGCAAATTCTAGATCTGGAAAAAAATCAGGCTAAAATAAGTAATTGTATCAAGTTTAGTGCTAGGAACCAGGCTAGGCCTACACGTAAAAGCTTTCAACCCAAAGGGGTAGGGGTAGACATACAATACCCATATAGATTCGTTCTACTACACGTATATATTAAATACAATACTAATTCCATTTCATAATCATTATATCATATCAAATGCTAGTGTTTTATATTATTATTCATCCTAAATAACATCGTATTGTATCATATCATACCAATTATTCATTTCTTTTTTTTATTTCAATACTCAATACTAGTATACCATACTAGTAATATACAATACCTTGATTCACATGAAATATGCATTCTATTTTATTATTCATTTTATACCATGTTTAAGCATTGGGAACAATTCACTCCCTCTTCATGAAGAGGTGTATACTTGTACCATGTATTAGTCTTAAGTGAATAAAGATCTACTCTACTCTACTCTAACCTAAAAACCGGATCACGGGCTGGCCTAGACCCTTGACATAGGAGAAGGCTAGGCCTAGGTCTAATTTATATTCAAACTTGTTGAAGTATAATTAATTACTCAGCATTTTGCATTATTGTGGCCGTATCATGTGACACGGATAACGTGTAAGTGATGCCACTGTATCACTCACTTCAATTTTCCCGCTAAAACAAGTAATCTAATCCCAGTCATCTCCTTGCGGGTCGGATGAGTCGGATGAGGCTTGGATTTGTTTTGGCTTATTTCCGGGACACTTGGATTGCAATCTGAGATGAACTTAGAACACTTGGCTGACTCGGATTAGTAATAGGATGAATTCTGGAACTCAGCTAATAACATATTCGTTCACAATAATGCACGCTTAATTGTTTATACTTACTAGTCTTCCAAGTATGTTAAAAACAATGTTTCTTGAATTGTTTTTTTTTTGTTACAGATACGTCGCCTTTCCCCCTCCAGCCCCTCGGACAGCAACGATGGCGTCACGGGAATCACGATAGTTTCAAACCCGCGCACAAACTATAGAGGTAGGCAAAGCAAACACAACTAGTGACAACGGATGGGATCGAATTAATGTTTTCTGAGAAGTTTACTAATAGAAAATCTAGCGTATATTGTGGTAAAGTATATAACATACAAAAATGCAAAAACTTACAAAAAAAGGGGCCAAGCCGAAAACGAGGAAGATACAATTGTGGCTCAACTGCATAAAGTGGTGATATCTAGAAGTGTGGCCAAGCCCATTATTTTGCTTAAAATAATAAATATATTATTAATTATATAATAAATTAATAATATATCAATATCCATATTATTATCTAACTATAATTATGAAATAAATAAGTTAAAAAAATAACATAAACATTAAATAAATTTATTGAAACATTTACATGAATTAACAGACACCATTCAAAATTAAAAGCTTGGTCGATGGATTTGGATTGGTTATGTTTTGGTTAGTCAGTAACTACAACCAAGTTAAAAATTCATCGACCAAGCTTTTAATTTTGAATGGCGTCTGTTAATTTTGATATTTCCACATGTAAATGTTTCAATAAATTTATTCAATGTTTATGTTATTTTTGTTGACTTATTTATTTCATATAGTTAGATAAAAATAAAAATATTGATATATTATTAATTTTTTATATAATTAATTAATATATTTATTATTTAAAACAAAATAATGACTTCATGCAGTTGAGCCACTTGTATCGTCCTCCACTTTATGCAGTTGAGCCACTTGTATCTTCCTCGTTTTCGGCTTGGCCCCTTTTTTGCAAGTTTTTGCATTTTTGTATGGTATGTCAATAATTTTTTTAGAACGTACACGGTATGGATGTTAGAGTCCAAGTAGAGAAAATTACTTTATTTACAATGATTCAAAATAAAATCTCACTCATTGATAGTTAAAAGGTTTGAGCATCGCAGTTATGAATAATATATATTTTTTTGCATTATCTAAGCTTCCGGTCATCTAATCCATAATCGTTTGTCAAGCACATTGCCACTGAGATTACTGACATCGGTGCAAATTTTAACTTCTCTAACATTATCCATTGAGGGCCCACAAACTGATACATAATTCGTCAGCCAGCCAGCCAGCCAGCCAGCCAGCCAGCCAGCCAGCCAGCCAGCCAGCCAGCCAGCCAAGAAGAAAGTTATTTCGAACGATCTTGACGTCTCAATAACTTCTAGACGCATCATCAGATCGGGATGAAACTTGAAATGGGTCATCTCATAGTAAAAGCCCATCGATTGAAGCAAGTTGCAAGTTTTTATCTCAAATGGTTTCGCGTCGGCGACACCGTGTTAAGTGCTAATGTAGGCGTGCGGTAATAGGCGCTAGTGGAAGCGGAGCCGCGCGTGGCTTGGCCCGGTGCGCGGAAGCGCACCTTGATCGATATACTTCTGCTTTATTATTGTGTTGGCGGTGTCTGCCGAATATGTTGCGAATGTACGTTGGAGGGCACCGGGTCGGGGGGGACGCGTATATAACCGGCAGTTAATAACAGTAGACACAGACGAGCTTGGAACGCGATGAGTTGCAGATTCATATTTATAATAGTATAAGTAAAACCTTTGTTGATCCACATTTATTATCCACCAAGTGTAAAGGACGAAATGCCTTACCACAAATAACATTAAAAAAATTAAGTTGTTAACGTGTGCAACAGCGTGTGCAACAGCGTTTTATTAAATTCATTAGTTTTTTAAGCAGGGTGTCGCTTTTCACAGATGTAACTACGTATCGTTGTGCACAGAAAACAATCTAGTGACTCTATAGGTGACAGGCGCAAGTTTACTGACCTAGTATTTCTGTAGAAAATCGTATTAACAGATACCAACCTCATAGAACTTATTAATTACCATGTTCCCACGAAATGCACCAGAAATAAACTTACTTTCTACGTCTCCCAGAAGTCGCATAGACATTTATAAACATTCATGTATAAACCGCATTCAAAACCTGTTCAACACAATCAGTAATGATACACATATTGACATTCACATCACCCCCATCCACAACTACAAAACATGATAAACCTTGCACTATCCAAACACCTAAGTAATCACCTATTAACACAGTTACATCAACTCACACATACACATTCACACACACAAACATTCACACACACACAAACACACTCACATAAGATACGCGAGGACTGGTAAGTCTAGTTTTAGTTTAGTTTAATAAGTTTAACCTTAGTTATTGTATTACTATATGAATATTATATTGCACTTGTGGGACCTGAGTCCCGTTATCAATAAATACTAAATTCAATTCAATTCATTATTTACCGTTATATGTCAATTTTATTAAATTTCGACACCTAAGATTTACAATTTAATTGTTGACCATTTATTTATGTATCACAAACATTAAATTGCACCTAGATCAATATTTTTTTAGAATGTACACGGTATGAATGTTAGCATTCAAGTAAAGGAAATTACTTTATTACATGATTCAAAATAAAATCTCAGTCATTGATGATTAGAAGGTTTGAGCATTGCAGTTATAAATAATAACACAAAGATTCCTATTTATTGTTTCGACCACCACTCGTATGCACCTTAAATGTCAATTAAAATAAAGATCAAATTATTCAAGCTTTGTTTTTTTTGGCTTCTCAAACATTATCCATCCGTTTCTCAACAAACACGAATTAAATAATTTGTTATATTTCCATTATCTCAGCTTCCGGTCATCTAATCCAATAACCGTTTGTTGTGTGTTGTGTTTTTTGTGTAATTATAGCTTCTCAAACATTATCCATTGAGGGCCCTCAAACCGACACGTCATTCTGTAACTCTATGCCAATCAGTTTCTTACCAAAACACGAATTAAATAATACGTTTTTTTGGCATTATCTAAGCTTCCGGTCATCTAATCCAATTACCGTTTGTCAAGCACATGGCCACTGAGATGACTGACATCGGTACAAATTTTGGCTTCTCTAACATTATCCATTGAGGGCCCACAAACTGATACATAATTCGTCAGCCAGCCACCCACCCAGCCACCCAACACCAAGAAGAAAGTATTTTTGAACGATCTTGACGTCTCTATAACTTCTAGACGCATCGGCAGATCGGGATGAAACTTGAAATAGGTCATCTTATAGTAAAGGTCCATCGATTGAAGCAAGTTGCAGGTTTTTATCCCACATGGTTTCGCGTCGGCGACACCGTGTTAAGTGCTAATGTAGGCGTGCGGTAATAGGCGCTAGTGGAAGCGGAGCCGCGCGTGGCTTGGCCCGGTGCGCTGCACCTTGATAAAGTACTTACACAAAACAGGAAAAACTTTTTAACGATTGGGTAAGTTATTCTTTGTTTTTGGAACATAATAAGACACGTATTTTATAATCGATGTTAATAACTGCCTTTGAAATGGATATCATTTAGATTGCAGGAATTGCAAGATTATATTAAATTTAATTAAAATTAATATTAGAAAACATTCTTGGGTGTAGACCACGTAAATAAAAACTAGATAATAATTAACATTAAGGATACATTTGGCGTTTCGTGGAGAAAAAAAATGTATAATATGAAACAGGCCGGTATTTGAAAGTTATAATCGTAAGTTTTATAACTTAGCTCTGTATTTTTTTTAATTTACAATAATATTGTAATACCTTTTATTCAATTGAGTGTGTTCGAAATAAAATGTGCTTACGGAAAAACGTTTTGATTTCTGGCCTGTTTTAAATGTATTTTTATTATGACATTTATTTGTCGCTGTCAACAGGTTATACCAACTCCCAAGTGTAGGTAATTATAACTAAACGATTAAAAATACACATTTTTCACAGTTTAGAATAGTACATTAATTTTACGTTATTATTTAATGTAAAATACACTAGCAAGCATATTATAAAATGAAAATTATACAAATAATTAATACCGAACTATTAAAGTGAATTTAACAGAGCGGTTGAATATCAATGAATAAAACAAATCTAAGGTTGGTAAACTAGCAATAACTGCCGCTTTAAAGGAATGAGTATCAAGTGATTGATGTAAATTTCTGTATCAATGGTTAATATTTTGTTGTAAGTGTTTTGAATTCATTCGGTTGATAGGGGAAATTTTGAAAACATCAATATTTGCATGGAATTTAAAAAAAAGAGTTTTATTATGATTCTACATGTATGAACAGTTTGAAAACAAAGTTTAAAGAAAAAATGTATTTTAGAAAACAATTAAAAAATCTCGTTTCTAAACGAAGTTTTTACGCGACAAAAGTGTGACTTAATGAGACACTGTATTACCCATGGTCTTTCTAATACTGTACAGTATAACGCAAAAATAATATCTTGAGAATACCAAGTGCTTTGGATTATCTCTCAACAAAAATGCAACAGCCTGGGCTGGCGCAGATTTTAAAAGCTCTGAGCCACGCTCTAGGCCATGAGGCCTTCCTTTTACAGGGTTCCAGTTTTTGTGTTTAATTGCTAAAATCTATCGTTCATTCTTGATAGTGTCATTTCAAATACGATAACATGTAATGTTATATAGGTAATGTGAAAAGAATGAATTGACTTTGAACATCAGCTGGTTGAAATGTTATGAGAAAATTAATAGAAACAGCCACAATAAAATAGCCCGTATTAGAATAATTTTAAGACCCAACTAACATTATTTTGGTTCGTGCTACTACGCTTCAATATTCCGAGGTCCGTGTTACTACGCTTCAATATTCCAAGGTCCGTGTTACTACGCTTCAATATTCCGAGGTTCGTGTTACTACGCTTCAATATTCCAAGGTCCGTGTTACTAAGCTTATATATTCCAAGGTCCGTGTTACTAAGCTTCAATATTTCGAGGTTCGGTTACTACGCTTCAATATTCCAAGGTCCGTATTACTACGCTTCAATATTTCGAGGTTATTTTATTTGCATTTCATTTATTCATCCACAATCTAACAATCATAATAATATCAAAAAATTATTACAAAAACATAATTATAGTGGAGCCTATTTAAAGGCATACAGAATGATCAGTTGATTTAACATCAATAAACAAATTAAACAATCCTCAAAACAATACAAAGCAACTAAAACAGTAACAAAAAAACTATCTTCTTCACGTATAAATAAATAATTATGTTACTAAGTGTGGTTATGAATCAAAACTTATCCATTAAATATTCATTAAATCTACAGTAGGCTTTAGTGATAAGAAATTATTTAAAGCTATATTTAAAGGAACGTAAATCTGTGATATCTTTTATGGAAGTTGGTAATTTACTATACAATTTAATATTAATGAAGTTGGAATTTAATTGAGAAATTTTATTATTCTTTTGTCTTGATAGAAATCGTATTACTTCTTGTGTCATGGATGTGAATTGAATCGTGTTTGGGATAGTCCTGCAAATTAAATTGAGCTTTTAAGATTGATTGTATAGTATGTAATAGCTGTAAAAAGTCGGGATATTTATTATTTAATTGACTGGTCCCTTACAGCTCTGCCAAGAATTCTAATTGCACGCTTCTGTATGGTAAGCATTTTATTTCCAATTGAAGAGGCCCCTCAAAACTCAATTCCATACGACATTCTTGATTCAAATTCAGCAAAATACACTAATCTAGCTGTATCAAGGTCTGACTGGGCACGCACCACTCTGACTGCATAACAAGCAGAACTAAGTTTTCGGGAGAGGATTTTAATGTGCGATTTCCACGATAGGTGCTGGTCAAGAGTCAATCCCAAAAAGTTGGTTGCCTCCGCTCTCAATAAATGAGTGTCATTTGAAAGATTTGATAACTGGTCGACCGTAGCGACATTTACTACCTTGTTTAGTATGAAATTGTATGAAATTAGTTTTAGCTTCATTTAGCACAAGATTATTATCTTAAAACTATCGAGAACACTTTTCAAACTAAGCTTCAGCCTGCTCTTTAAGAGAACCATCTCCAGAATATTTGACAAGAATACTCGTATCGCCTGCAAAAAGTTCAATACCCGTCACATTCCCATGCAAATAATTTACAAAAATTAAAAACAATAAAGGTCCCAAAATCTAGCCTTGGGGCACTCCCCACTTAATTGGCTTAGGTCTTGATTTAACCCTTTTCTCCACACCCATAACAATAATTGAAATTGATTCAACAAATTGTTGACGATTTGAAAAATACGACTTAAAAAGCTTTAATGCATTACCGCGGACGCCATAAAATTCCAGTTTACTTATTCAAAAGCATGTCATGATTTACACTATCGAAAGCCTTCGACAAATCGCAAAAAATCCCTAATGACGACGAACCTTTGTTAATCTCGGCGACAATTGTTGACAATAAGCGATAAATTTTGTGTGAGTGGATTTGTATTTTGGAAACCCACTTTGATGTGCTAATAACAGCTTTCTAGTGACAAAGAAATTCTCTAGCCGTTTAAACATTAATTTCTCATAAACTTTAGATATAACACAATATGAACGATAATAATTATTTAAAAATAATTTATTTTTAAATTGATTCTTTAATCCATACAGGAAACGTTTTTCTTTACTAGCAATTCGTATACCTTTTGCTATCCAATTTGATTTTTTTAAATTTGGGTTTATTTGATTTGCTTTAATGGGCAATGCTTGTTGAACGCATATAATAGTTTTTCTTTTAACACCTGATATTTTAAATTTGGGCAATCAAAATTGTAAACGTTACTCCAATCCATATGTTCAACTTCAGTTGAAAGCATTTGCTTGTATGTTCCTATCATTAATGATTCGTTTCTTCACATATTTTACCATGCACGGAAGTGTGATATCACTTATTATAATTTTTTGTCCAAAATGGTCTAAGAAACCATTTCTTAACACTAAAGCCTTATAATCATTATTTATATTCGTTAAAATATTATCAATAGTAGATTCCGTAAAATGAACTGGGTCAATTCTAGTAGTTTCAGTAATTGTAGTTGCTAAATTAAGTTGAAGTAGAAGCTGCTTTAGATTACAGGAGGCGACATTATCAACCATAAAATTAAATATTCCGAGTTCCGTGTAACTACGCTTCAATATTCCGAGGTTCGTGTTACTACGCTTCAATATTCCGAGGTCCGTGTTACTACGCTTCAATATTTCGAGGTTCGTGTTACTACGCTTCAATATTCCGAGGTCCGTGTTACTACGCTTCAATATTTGTGGTGGTCGAATTTGGCATCAATTCCACACAGCCTTCAGCTCACCATTTTAGTTATGTATCACCAGCTAAGTGCCCATTGTTCTGCTCAATATGGCTTATATGTTCAGCCTATAATTGAATGTGTTCTTGTTTAGTTTGTGCGTTTTGTGTATTGTTTATTTATTTTATCACGTCCAATTTTTTTCTGGGATTATTTTATATCACATTCTGTTGTTGAAATAAATTTTAATACTATGCTTATACTCACTATTAGTGTGACGTCATGGCCCCCATAAAAACCACTGCCTGACTCCAAACAATCGTCTATACGGCTTTGTGATTGGTCGAGGCCGGCAAGGGACGGGCACGGATCGGTCATGTTTGTTGGGAGTCGGCTCTGACGTTACCACTAATAGTGTTTATGAACATTTCCAAATAAAACGTCAAATTAAATGGCTGTTCCATAGCACTCTTACCGATATTTTGAATGTCAACGAACATTGGTTGAAAGTCGGTTGTATGAAAGAGGAACTTGAATTAAAAAGGATTTATTTTAATTTTTTATGCGACAATAGCTCTTTTTTGGCCAATTTATGCAAATTTTGGGTCAAAAGAAAAGTAAAGTTCTATTTCTAGGTGCAATACTTAATTTTGAGCTACATTTTTTTGTTTGAATACTCCTTTGTCTCCAACACATGTATAAGGGAAAATAATTTTCTGAAATAACTTTTGATGTATGATCATTTTCGTCCACCGGTTCAAAACTCTTATTTGTACATGTGACTAAAAAATCGCACATCGAACATTATTTCAGAAAATTGTTTTCCCTTATACTCTTGTTGGAGACAAAGGTGTTTAAACAATAAAAAAATATTGTAGCTCAAAATTAAGTATTGCACCTTGAACTTTACTTTTATTAATGCTCCAAAATTTTCATAAATAGCAAAACAAGAGCTATTGTCGAGTAAAAAAAAAAAATTACCCTTTTGTATTAAAGTTCCTCTTGCATTCAACCAATTGTCAACCATTTTCCTTTGACATTCAAAATATGGTAAGAGTGCTCTAAAACAGCCTTAACTTACAATTAAAATACGTAGTTAATATTTTCGATTTTATCTAAACGGGACAGCTAAGAATGCGTGTCAAGGAGTTTGGGGTAATAATGTTTTTCAATAGTATATCATTCCAGCAATCAGGCGATGTATAGTGTATACATACTGGGTCCGGGGGCTTGCCTCCAAATATTGTTTAAATTTTATCGTAATTTTGGCAGAAATTTCTGATTTATTAGCACACCATTTTGTTTTATAAAAAGTAGTAAATTTGTGTCATGGCATGATTATTACACGAAGTTCTCTTTTCGGGGATGGTTATATACAAATAGTTCTATAGGGGGAATGGCATCTCCCCGTACCCCCCCCCCCCCTCCAAACCCCCAACTTGACCGCTGAGTATTCGTTTGCGGTTTACTTCTCGTATTATACATAGCAACAACGCACATAATAAATATTTTATCACTTTTCCCTATTTGCCAATTAGCCTTGTTGATTTTTCGCGCGGCCACTGGCGGATTGTGCCCAAGTATAGTTCGGTCGATGTTTTCAATTTAAAAATTCCTGTGTTTAGTTGGCAATTGTACGCGCGTCAGTGGCGTCGGAGTCGACTGGGTTTGCTTGATTCTCTTTAAAATATAAGTCCTTCACTGTGCTTCTGACAATGTTATGACACTGAGAAGATAGACTCTTAATACGAATTTATGTATTAAAATAAATTTCATGGCTGAGCTAAGACGAGTGTCAAGCAGCATTGCTTTCAACTAGATATCACTGCGGCCGTCGACCCTGTTTGTCAGAGTGAGCGCTGTGTTCTTGACTAGGGGTCAAAGGCACCTCGATATAGTGAGATGAAATACAGATATTGACTGAGACGTCTAACATTCTCTTAACTATACATCAAAACCTGAGTATCTAAAATAGTATTTTGTACCTGAGGAGTGACTATCATATGCAACTAGAATGGAAACAAATCAAATTACACTTAATATTTCTATAAAATAGATCGATTCACTTGTCGTGGGTCGAAATAAAAATACGTTCCAGTTATAAAATAATGTATTGCCATAAGATTGAGATTTTCCACAAACTTATTTCTCCTAAAAGCGATTTTTGTTTTAAACACAATGTGCATGGATGTTTGCATTCAAAGCCATGTCTCCTTGACTGGAATTCATTAATCGTCTCGAATAGGACACTTAATTGTTGGGATAAAGAAGAATGCAAAAGAGAATAAATATTATTCATTCATATTCATGTTTGACATTCATAATGACGATATCTTTCCTCATTTTCAATAAAATAAACATTCACGTGAAGCAATAGTTTCAGTGATCGGACAATTATTTTGGATATTTTAATAATATTAGCCAGGCCTGAAACAACTTCTCCAGCCTCCTAATTATCCAATTACTCTTCCATGTCATGCTGCTTGTTTACCAAGTCTATCCATTTCTTCCAATTTTCATACCATCTACCGAAGACACGACTCTCTCCACTATGCTTTGTTCCCACCATCTACCGAAGACACGACTCTCTCCACTATGCTTTGTTCCCACCATCTACCGAAGACACGACTCTCTCCACTATGCTTTGTTCCCACCATCTACCGAAGACACGACTCTCTCCACTATGCTTTGTTCCCACCATCTACCGAAGACACGACTCTCTCCACTATTCTTTGTTCTTCGTCAATCCGAGAGAAACGTTTGAAACTATCGTATTGTAAGAAATGTTCAACCAAAGCTTTCAATGAAAGCCAAGTACTAATTACAAAGCAAATTTGCGCGCGGAACTGTGTATCCGCTCTGAAGTGTTTACCAGAGCTAAAAGCTTTCTATTCTATTTCTGTCTGTCCACTTTCACCATGACGCGTAAAAGTAATAGAGACTGCAATGTTTAACACTTCACGAGCTATAACCGCACCTGGTTTCTGTCAGTCCACTTTCACCATGACACGTAATAGTAATAGAGACTATGCAATGTTCAACACTTCACAAGCTAGAACCGCTTCTAGTTTCTGTTTGTCCACTTTCACCATGACACGTAATAGTAATAGAGACTATGCAATGTTCAACACTTCACAAGCTAAAACCGCACCTGGTTTCTGTCTGTCCACTTTCACCATGACACGTAATAGTAATAGAGACTATGCAATGTTCAACACTTCACAAGCTAAAACCGCACTTGGTATCTGTATGTCCACTTTCACCATGACACGTAATAGTAATAGAGACTATGCAATGTTCAACACTTCACAAGCACGACTCTCTCCACTATGCTTTGTTTGCACCATCAACCAAAGACACGACTCTCTCCACTATGCTTTGTTCCCACCATCTACCGAAGACACGACTCTCTCCACTATGCTTTGTTCCCACCATCTACCAAAGACACGACTCTCACCACTATGCTTTGTTTCCACCATCTACCGAAGACACGATTCTCTCCACTATTCTTTGTTCTTCGTCAATCCGAGAGAAACGTTTGAAACTATCGTATTGTAAGAATTGTTCAACCAAAACTTTCAAAGAAAGCCAAGTCGTAATTACAAAGCAAATTTGAGCGCGGAACTGTGTATCCGCTCTGATGTGTTTACTAGAGCTAAAAGCTTTTTATTCTATTTCTGTCTGTCCATTTTCACCATGATGCGTAAAAGTAATAGAGACTGCAATGTTAAACACTTCACAAGCTAAAACCGCACCTGGTTTCTGTTTGTCCACTCTCACCATGACACGTAATAGTAATAGAGACTATGCAATGTTCAACACTTCACAAGCTAGAACCGCACTTGGTATCTGTATGTCCACTTTCACCATGACACGTAATAGTAATAGAGACTATGCAATGTTCAACACTTCACAAGCTAAAACCGCACTTGGTATCTGGTAATGCATTTCAATTCAATCATAAAAAAGTTCCCTCAATGACTTAGACTTCTCGTGACCGGACAAGAGAGTTTTCTTTACAACTTCTCAGCGGATATTTCTTTTCAAAAAGTAAAATAAATACAAATAATAAAAAGTTGGAAATTTTAAATTGTGTGTGACACACGGGGGAAGAAATCTTTCGAGCGAAAACAAATCTTCCGCATTAAAAAGTTTCCTACGAAAATCAGATTCACAGCATTGTCGTTTTGTTTAATTACGGAAAGAAATCTTCTCGTGTTTCAGCGATAAAAATAATTCGCCGTCTAAATATCTTTAGCAGGGGAGAAATACGCATTAACAATTTAACATATTTTGAAAAAAACAGACACCCCATTGAATTAGAATTTCAAATTACAATCCAGAAGTTATTAATTTGACTTTCTCGGTAGCTTAGGGGTAAAGCGCCCGACCAGCAATCGTGAGACCGGGTTTGATACCCCGCCGAGTTGGATTTTGTAATTTCTGGATTGATTTCCAAGTGACCAATTACACATACGAGAGTGTTTCCCAATCATTAAATTGAGGAATTTGAATCATCTTTGTTTATTTATAATTCTATGTTAAAATCACTTATTTTGTTTCTATCATGCGACGATACGTGTTGGTGTTCTTATAACATAATGTTAAACAAACGCAAAACAATAAACAATATAACAATAAAATAAATATTTATAACAAATTAACAATAAACAACGATATTTTTGTTATCAAATATTTCTATTTCATATAGCGATGCATTATTAATTGTTTTAAGTATGTTTAATGCATTACTGATGCCAAAATGCTGATTTTATTTTTCCAATCGGTCGTTTAATCACTGACGTCTTCTGACCAAAAACATCGCGTTTGCTGTGTCTTTCTTCGAAAGTAGCTAAATAATATCGCAAATAAATCGGTTCTCCAATATTCAACTGTCATATACATTATTTATTCACCATTCTTCATTGAGGCATCTGTTGGGTTTGTAAAAGGGTATTGGAGAAACTTTCTTAACTGTAATCCTACCATTTATAATAATAGACAATAACGGTCAGAACATAGATATTTAAAACTCCAAAAGCATTTCGATTAATCGATAATAAAGTTTAACCTTTATTGCGAGTTGTATAATAATATGTGTTGCTCAAGGGTAAGTATGCTTACAAAAAGGAACATTAGAATTCCTAGTGTTGCCAAGTAGCTTCTTTATAAAATTACCAAACTTATGTTATATATTTAGTATTTATATATATTTTTATTTATACATTTACGTACTTTTTTAAAATAAATTTTTCGGGTGAGCAAAGCGAAGACTTCAATTTCACTGACCCCCCCCAAAAAAATTAGCTCGGGTGTTTGTTTTTGTCTGATTGTTGAAGCTGAAGGATGGTATATTAGAAATTACACGGATGCAAAAAAAATACTATAATTTTGCCACAAATGGACCGTAAAAATCGTGTCGTAGGAAATCAAATCGGGACCGATCGGGAAAAGTAGGACTAAATTGCCTCTTCTGAAAAGGGAATTATATATATTTCAATGAGTTGCAGAATGACTTGGAACATCACAACAGGCTAACTAATGTCATAACATTAATTTACAATTAACCCAATCACATTATCATAACATTCACCAACAATTGAGTCTTCAGCATTCGAATCGTCAATTTATACACCGCGGCATGGGGAAGGACTACTCCTAATGCTAGGCCTTCTCCGGCCGGCCTTGATGCATGTTACGCAGGCTTACGCTCACCGACAGTGCTGCCCCTGCTCTCTGCAAGTGGTGCATTGAAGTTTCGTTACTGTATAATTGAGCGTGCGTAGCGAGCGTCTCCACTTGACTCTTATGGCTCGAATGTCTGTTTTTTTTTTGTTTTTTTTCTGTTACTGCTTCGATACAGGTCGCACCGTTTCTCTGATTAACATGAAATTTTGTACACATGTACATACCACCTATGCGGGTTGCTGTATAGTTTTTGAATAAAATCCGATCGTTGGTTATAAAAAATAAAAAATAAAAAATAAAAATAAAAAATAAATGTTCCGATCGTTATGAAATTTTGCAGGGTCAATAAGTACAACATTGTCTCTTATTTTACAAATTTTCAGCTAAATCGGTCAAGACCTTAAAGACTTATTGGTAATCATAATTCGAAAAATGATGTTGTTCCGATCGTTATGAAATTTGTCATGGAGGCAGTGAAGAAACAAAGATACACTTTAGAAGGCATTTTCCTATGAAAGGCCTAATTCGATTACATTGTTGTCCCGTGGCGTCATTCAATTTAGCGA
This sequence comes from Sweltsa coloradensis, assembly GCA_024449915.1. Classification (NCBI taxonomy): domain Eukaryota; kingdom Metazoa; phylum Arthropoda; class Insecta; order Plecoptera; family Chloroperlidae; genus Sweltsa; species Sweltsa coloradensis. Next base: position 88,803 of record JAMZAV010000728.1, read on the forward strand.
TCAACAACATCATTGAAAGTTTTCGTTTTTTAAAGACTGTTATCTGATAAAATGGACATTATGGGAATGTCGTACTCGGGTCGTATTGCACGTACCGGTGCTCGCTCAACAACGCGACGGGATTTTAGCGTTTTCCTAGTATTATTGTTATACTGTGGTATTACTCCAAAACTACTGTTATATAGTTGTTGGATTTGGATGAGAGTAGCAAAGACTTCGATTTCACTCGCGTTTTTTTTTTTTTTCATTTACGTTACCCCAAGAAAAATAGTTCGGGTGTTTCGTTTTAGTTTGTTAGTTTTTGTGTCTGTTTTTTTCGCGCTCTAACGGGCAAACGGCATATGCGATCTGAAGAAATATTTCTCATGAATATCGTACTTTTACGATTTTTTTACGATTTTTAAAGCTATATTTTCGTGACATTTGAGCCGATTCTGACAAAATGGGTGGGGCTACAACGTTAATATTTCACATAGACATTAAGGTATTGGTGATATAGTACCTTTTGAAAGAAAAAGTTTGAAGAAGCTAGCCAGAATCCATAGAAATAAAGGTTTTAATATGAGTTTTTTTTAGGTATATAATAAAACAAGTAACTATAGAAACTTGACAACAATCACCTACAATCAAAAAGCAAATCTTCAGGCCGCCATATATTTTACATTCTATTAATTAGTATTAGTACTACTTTATAAAAATTATCCTAATTTAACAAGAATGATTTTGAAATGGAACTTGAAGAAGTAACTCATACTAAAAACTTAAAAAAGCTCATCCATCAACGCGACTAAAAAAAAGCGTTCGCGAAGCGGCCGTGTTTCACAGAACATATTTTCGTGCCCGACAGTCAAATGTGATACTTCATTATTGGAAAATTGTGTTTAAATCGAAGATATAAAAATACTTACAAATTAATAAGTTCAAGAAAAGTAGAGCTATTTTTCGTTTGATCACACGAGGCCTACTAATCGAGGTATGCTTATCACTGGAGACTCTTGTTCGTGAAGAAATCGAATCAAAACACCATTAGCAATCCTGACTGTTTTTCAAGGTTATCCTGTCGCTTGAAGAGTGACTCTGACTACGAACGTTATTGGATGAGCGAAGTGAGCGTAGCGAGCGAAGCGAAGATTCCATTTCACTACACTGGAGAAAAAAATCCGGAATGTTTTTTTTCCTGTATTTTTGGCTGTTTGTTAACACGATTCCGGCTAAACCAATACTCCAATTGCGATGAAATTTTATGGAGGGCTTCGAAATCTCTGAACTTAGAACTGCCACGTTTTTGAGCGCAATCGAAAAATTATTTCTCATGAAAATCGCAAATTTACGATTTTTTTTCGATTTAAAAAAAATTTCTTCGACTTATAACATCTACATGCTTAATCCGATTTTAATCATTTTTTTACAGAACCTTAATTTAATGAATGAAGATATTCGTGTGAAATTTGAGCACAATCGAAAAATTATTTCTCATGAAAATCGAAATTTTACGTTTTTTTTTTTTAAACAATTCTTTGACTTATAACACCTACATGCTTTATCCTATTGTAATGATTTTTTTACAGAACCTTAATTTTTTGAATTATTATATTCGTGTAAAATTTGAGCGCAATCGAATAATTATTTCTTATGAAAATAGCAATTTTACGATTTTTTTCTTTTTTTAAAATTACGATTAAGAAAAAATAAAAGAATAAAGTTAATTTTTTATTTAATTTAATTTAATTTAAAAAAAAATCGACTTAGTAATAATTTTTTCACAAAACAACAGAAAATCTGCATAACACATGGCAGGTCAATGCACCAATTACGCTCATCCAACAACGCGGCGGGACTTAAGCGTTTTCCTAGTATTATAAAGTGCGTTCTCTGTCTGTTCCAGGTCCGGACATGAAAGAGTTGGCTGTATCACTGTTAGACTGGTGCTCTACCCAACCCTCGTCAACTGCAGGTAGCGTCGTACGCTACCCTCCACTACGGGGCAGTGTGAGCTTGCAAGCCGCGCGGCGGTGGAGTGGCTGCTGCTCGCGCTCACCAGCTCTCGCCTGTTAGCACGTAAGAAGAAGACGCGGCACAAGAAGAAGGAGGAGGAAGAGTCATGTCAGAGATCTCAGATACAATCTCAGAGGAAGAACGAAGCCTGTTCCGTCCGTTTACAAGAGAATCGTTGGCCGCTATCGAGACTCGCATCGCAGAAGAAAATGCTAAACAGAAGGAACTCGAAAAGAAGAGAGCTGAAGGAGAGGTAGGACTCGTTTTAACTCAAACTAGGGTACTTGACTTTTAGGAGTGATGCATCGTAACATCATCATAACAATTTATATCATCGTTAGGTATAGTTATTCTTTTGCAGCTCACCATCATCATCTTCTTCAACAGTCACCAAGTCACACGATTTCCTGAATATAGCTAGAGCTCTTATAATTGGTCATTTTAAAATGTTTATTTAATATTATCCCCAATATTTTGTACATAATATTAGTGTATATTTCAAAATATATTTTGCTTCTACATTGTGGTGTATAGCCAAGTAAATTTTTCAAATTTGATAAAAGAATTTCATCCAATCTGTGTAAATATTCGCACATTTCATATCAACCAATTAACTTATTTTCAAACAATGGGAACATCCAATATAAGTTGAATGTTTTATTTTCGGTAGTATCTAAAGAATAAACACATTATTTTACTATCGGTATGCTATCTGTATACTTATTTTAAAACGAAAGCCTGTTTGAAAGACAAGGATTAAGTTGTTGGATAAAAGGTTTTGATGTTGTGGCCTGTATTATACCTCAGCGTAAATCAGGATGATCCGAGTAGTTTCTCGATGGGAAACACTTGTTCAGTTGATTGCTATTGCTCCACATCAATCTAATTTTGGTCACATATAATACGTTCATATAATATTCTAACTAAATGAAAGTTAATCTAGTAATGATTCAAGTAGCAAGAAGACATGCTATTGCTCGCCCACCGTGTGGCGCAAGCAATATATTCATGAGTTTTCACCAGGAGCTCTCAGTAATCATCTGTATCGTTCCGTACAGTTTGGATAAAGCAATAATCAATGTGTTTGAGTGTAAATGTGTGTAAACCTCTTGTTCTACCGTACTATCAACAGTAACCAGTGCAATGGTTAGTAACTGTTGATGTGAGTCTTCATCCACCCTTCCAACCTATACCATTAATGTTATCTCATTGCATCAATCTTTCACCCTTGTATCAGAACATGTTCTACATAATATTTTTCATTTCTCGTAGTCGATGTTGCATCTCTTCCAAGCCCTCATTTTTTCTCATATTTTTAGTTTGTAACATACTATTTTCTGCCATTGTGTTTCGATGTTGCTATTGGTTCGTCGTGTATTGGGACGTGGTTGTGCTGTTAATGTTGTACACCCTCTGGCGTGCGTGCGTTGCCATTCCGTTTTATTTTACATCAAGAGAACTACATTATTAATCCACAAGACATCATGGCATACCATGTATTATAGATTTTACGTTTAACAAAAAAAAAAAAAAGAAAACAAACACAGTTCACGTTTCAAAATTAGAGATTTAAAAATTAAAAATAACACTGCTTTGAAATTAATTTCGATTTTCGATATCAAGTCGGGGCAAACTTTAAAGACAATTGCTATCATTCAGTAATAATTTGTCTACTATAAACAGATTTGTATGATATTAGTTCGTTAGCTTTTTGACCCGGAAATATAATGTGGTAGATTTTGTATAATGTATATTTTAGTGTTATCAAATTGCGTTGACGAAATTTGAAATTTTGTTTGTAGACTAATCCTGATTTTTTAGTCTGTCATGGAGTACCTGAGCAGTGAATTTAATTCAACGTTCAGTGATAAAACTGATTTACAAGCGAGGCCTGCATAGACATACTTATCTGATCATCTCACCTTAGCGGGCAACGCGCGCGCGTCAGTGTCTTCACTGTTGTGTTGTGTGTAAAGTTCTGCTCGTTGTTCACGTTGCAGGGGGATATGGGACGGAGGAAAAAGAAAAAAGAAGTAAGAGTTTGTAGTCTAGTGCAACACCACTAACCTCTCTCTATTTGGTTCCCTGTGGCAGACTTCACAACATTATCTCAAAGCGCTGGCTAACATTACCTTTCAACATTTTATTTAAACAGCATTTTACTTTACTTTTCGTGAACATGGAGCCTTGGTCGATTGAGGCCGAGGTTTCTACGAGGTATTCTAAAACATGTATTCATATTGAGAAATTAGCCGCGCCTTTGAGATACGCTTATGAAGTCACCTTTGCTGATGTATGCTGTCTTTTTCTCCTCTATTGCAAGTAGCGCTATCGCCTATTTCTATCTGGTTTTCTAGCTTTTGAAGTTCTACTTGGCTTTTTGCTCCTGGCTTTTTGATTGAACTGTACTGCTTTTTTGCATTTCACTGAAATTAGTGCTTATGCCACTTTACCATAAACAGTTCGTTAATAATGTAAACGTACATTGTCAGAAAATAAAGCTAACTTGCCATTATTTTCAGATGATAATCATAAATGGATGCATTAATTATAATTGTGAGTGCATTTGGTTTAATATACCTGTTTATACCAAACTTGCACATAATAATAAAATATCTAAACATGTGACCTAATTATTGGTTCAATGTAAACTATATAAAATATATTGTAACAAGTAAAATTATCAACTTGTCGAATAATGCATAACAAAATATGTTAGTCCACGAAGGTGAATTGTAAGAAGAAAATATGATAGTCCAAAATTTGTTCACCGCCGATGTTAAAACTGAAATGGTTGCTTTGTAAATTTGATTGTTTGTCACTTAAGTAAACTATACTTTGAACAAGTGGAACCATTTCTCGGAAGTTTGGAAGAAGCTCAGAACATGCTTGTTCCTGGCTGCTCGTATTCGACTTTAGCGTCCAATGTGCCTCGTGTAAACGAATGCTATTGCATAGCTTCGTTGTATTTGTATAATAATCATTGAAACTATTTCACAAGAAACCTAACCAAGTCTAATCAAACATTAATATTGTCGGGTACATTTAGATCATCACATACCATGCTTCGCTAGGATATTGCAAACTGCACCCAGTGGGCATGGATAGATGGCTTATATACGTTAGTTACTCTCTTACCAAACCACGACGAAATATATTAGCCTTATTTGTTCTAGGTCACAATTTACGAATATATTTTTATAAATTTGGCATGGAATAAAAAGAAAACATATTTCTCATTTTTTATTATAAGCGTGGCGTGGTGTTGTCAGTTTGTAATTTGTTGGGTTATCAATACACGGAATACAAATTTGCCTCAGTATTTGCTACACCAAGTTCCATATTATGTGTAGCACAGAATTATTGTCATACCATTATATATTGTGTCAATAAGTTATTATAAGCAAATATATTGTTATTTTGCACCAATTTTGTGTAGACCAGTTATAATTCGTTAAAGTCTGTGGTGTACATAATAAAAACATAAATTATTAGCCAACCAGTTTTGTTTTAAAACATATAACGTAGCAAACTATTTTGGGTGATAATAAAATTAAACGGTAACTTTGGTATTCAAAGAAAATAGCTCGTAGATGCTTAACTATGTTTCAAGGAATGTAAGTAGGCCTACAGTAGCAATGTCTTTTGAAAGCTTGATTGAAGCTTGCCTTTAGATGAGAGATGTGAAGTGCAATGCTGATCAAAACTTTCGTACACATTGTCCTTGCTCTGAAATGTTTGTTGATATATAAACAAATATAGCAAAATAGATATGAAAAGAATTATCCTATAAATTTTTATTATGCGTATTGTTAAAATAAATAATTGTATGCCTAATTGAAAATGTCTCGTTAGAGATTAACGTAATTCTTTTGTAAAAATACTCAGAGAATCAAGTGTCGAATACCATATTGAAAAAGCGGGTTTCAAGTGAAATGTTTGAAAATTTAAATGCACCATCAATGGGTATTATCAATATTTGTATTTGACCAGAAAATAGTATCAATAATGTTCAAAGTTTGTTATGGTAACCGGATTCTTAAACTTACTTGATATATTTTTATTTTTAACCATATGTTTTTCTTTAACAATTAAATGGACATTCACATAGGATCGAAGAGCATGGGAAAGTTTTAGCTTATTTGTTATCTTCAGGAAACTTAACTAAATGAAAGTTTTAAAAAAATGTATAACTTATTTTACTCAAAATGATTAACCAAACTGATAAGTTTAATAATTGAAGTAAGATTTAAATTTTCTTACATGGACATAATTGTGACCACAAACTGTGTCCCATTTCTCATTTAAAAAGTCCATACAAATTCAATGCTATATTTGTTGTGTGTATTGCCAACAAATGAAAATAATGAGCTTGTATTATATAAACAAGTGGCACAATTTTGTTGATGAACTTCTATAGTGCAAAGTCATTGATTGATTGTTTGATTGATTATGGAGTTGAATTCTGAATAAAACGAACATCGGTGAGATCGCCGAGGACGCAACATGCACACTGCAACAGATGCAATCATTCCTGTGGCCACCTCCATGAAATTGACAAGACAAGTTGGGAGGAACCGCACGAAGTATTTTGTTGTTCAAGTTTAATTTGATTTAATTATCACTTTTTTCACTTTCATTGTGAGCACTGCTCTTTGCAACAATCATATCACTTAACTATCTCTCTCTGCAATTGTGTGGTTTCGCACTTACTTATAAAACATTTGACATAAAAGTCCTACATTTGTGTGAGCAACATTTTAAATGTAAACGCAGAGAATCATCAAATACAAAATTTTTTGGTAATATAATATAATAAATAATAAAATGTAATGCAAACAATACTGTTGTCAACTAAATGCTTGAATCAGAAAGAGTTTGTTTACATTAATGTACTCAAATAGTGAAAGGATGATCACATTTTAAATTATTGGAATTGTGTCCGTACGGTTTTTCGACTGGTTTAGAATTATTCCATAGGTTTATGTCAGACCGAACATAAAATGCTGCATTTTGTTCCGTGTTTGGCACTTAAGAATGACGGAATGGTGTTATATTTGCCTACGAGTACGAGTGAAACACAAAAAGACAACGAAATCAGGGTTATGGGTTCAAATCCCACTGAGGCAAACAATAAGAACAATTAATTATGTCACATTATGAATCATGACGTTGACTTGAAGCTAAACACTCTGTATGTTATTATTAAATTGTAATAATCGAATGTTTTCAATTCTGTTTGCAAGAGTTATTGATTGTGGTTATTGTTTTCTGCGATGCGCTTGGTAGTGAAGGAGGCGTGAGTTGAGTGGAGATGACTAAGTTTTGTGTGTTCGTTTAGGTTCGGTATGAGGACGAGGACGAAGATGAAGGGCCCCAACCTGACGCGACTGAGCAGGGCCCCTCCCTCGATCATGGGGGCTTTCCTCACTCTCGCCACCCGCTCGAAGACATCGACGCTTCTACACATCAGAGGGTGAGTGCGCGGTGTATGTGCGAGTTATGACGCTCACGGGGCTTTCTGCGAGCTTTCGTGCACGTCGCTCGACGCATGGCCTTTACACAATCAGAGGGGGTGCGAGTGTGTATGTGCGAGTGTATGACGACCTCACGGGGCTTTCCTGCCGAGCTCTCGTGCACTCCGCTCGAAGACATCGACGCCTTCTACCACAATCAGAGGAAGAGGCTGGTTTCTCATGCCGACGTAAAGTCGTATATGAAGTAAGCTGTCGGCAAATCAGGTTACGGAACGACTTACACCGCCTCTCCCCTTTTGACGTTGTCAAAAATAGAAAAAGAATAAAAACAATATAAAAAAAGAAATAATATATTTTGCACTCTGGAAGTTCAGCGTAGTTGTTGTTTAAAGCCAAAAACGATGTTTGTATCTTCGAAAAGTGAAGAATGGATAGCGACGTGTTGGTATACTAGTGAGTTTGTTGTTATTCTGTACACTTGTGTACACTTGAAAATGTCTGCAAACGAAATAAACGTAGTTTTAAAATCCGTGCTGCATGTGTTTAGCGACCACCAGGGCTGCGTTATTTTTACGTCTGATTGAGTACCCACCATCCAGCATAAGTGTGCGCGTGTGTGCGTGCTTGTGTCTTGATGGAGATTACGCGAGAAGAGTATTTTAAATTAAAATTGTTATTTTATATAGAATTGAAAAAATTGGCAGAGAATTTCAAATGTTTGTTTGACAAATTATAAGGTATTATTGTCCTAATTATTCCAACTATCCATCTAGATAACAAAGAATTATTATCCAAGCTGAACCTTTCTCTGAAATTTACCCAAATTTTAAAATACGATGTAAAATGATCAAAGTAGGATCTCTATTGGTGCGATAGCTCCGATACACATAATATTGTGAAAACAAAAATCAATTGGTGACGATATCTCGCTGTGTTTCATATGAATGCAGTAGAGTGAGTACCGACGTTGCACCGGCGTTATTCTAATGAGGTATATTGATCTGGCCTTCAACTAGTTAAAACTCCGCAGGCGACATTTTATCACGCTTCTTTACGTAAGTGTGTGGAGCAACTGCGTACAGTTAACTTAAAAGTAGTGTATATGTTGGAAAAAAGTGGCAGAGTTCAAATGTGTAGTTGACAATCGTGCCATGTATTGACAATAATCAGCAAACTATCGCAAATTGCATAAAGAATTTTATCCAAGTCATTGTAACCCGTTTCTCTGTTGTCGCTTTACAAAATACGCATGAAAATTGACAAGCGATAGATCCAGTTGGTTTACTCACGATTTACACATTTATATTTTGTGATGGCAATTTGACCAACGTGGTTCAAAGCATATTGTCACATGCATTAGTAATGGTATATGATTGCTTCTAGGTTAAAATACCAGAAGTCGGATATCGTTTTGACCATTTTTCGTCATTGTGTGACAATTCATGACCAAAGGGTGGGGTCTACAACGTTCATGTTACATAATTAGTGTTATGGTTATGTTGTCCTTTTATACGAAAAGTGCGACAAAATTGGCAGAATCCATAGAATACTTTGATAATTACGTAATATCGCTTGCAATAGCTTAGCCTTTACATGCTACACAACAAAGTCTACTGGTAAGTACGCAAATAAAATTTAAAATATCATCAACGTGCGGACATTGCGATTTTCACTGTAAAATACACAACGCTTGTAATAGCTAGTCGTTTACATGGCTAACATCAAAGTTACTGGTACGCAGAAATGTCAAGAATACCGCACTGAGCATGACATTTTATTTACAAAGTTGTCGCTGTCGATCGACAACTGTCCTTTTCGAGATTTCTGTAAGTTTTTTTTATTTTGGTGCAGTAGATAGCTTTCTACCTGGTATTTGACCAAGAGTATTATAATTAAACGAGGGAGCGGAGCGACTGAGTGTCTCCATTCAACTCAAACGGCTCTCATTCTGTGATTCTGTTGTCTGTCTGTCTGTCTGTCTGTCTGTCCGTCTGTCTGTCTGTATGTCGAAAATCAGCCGAACCGCTGAACAGATTGCGCTGAAATTTTAAACAGACATCCGGTACGAGTTTACTGAGAACTGTTAACAAAATCAGCTAGATCCATTGCGATTTAAGCCTACAATAAATAATAATGTGATTTTTTAAAATATCGATAGCATTTGTTTAGTAGCAACTAGCGGGACTAGATGTGCGTGGCTGGCATGGAATAGTGGAAAGCATTTAGCCTACCGCACGGAGGGTCAGGGTTCTATGCCCGTTGGTTAGAACTTTTTTATATTTTTAAACCCACATATTATTTTTGAGGGGTGTTAAATGGGAAAATAAAAATTAGGTGATTTTGTTTTATCCTGGAAATTTGTTAATGTTTCACGCTAACACGTTTTGAGCACGACTCGCATTTTGAATGTTCAATTTAAATAACTAGGGAAACGCCAAAGTCGTTATTAGACGAGTGAGTGAGCCATGTGTTGAATACCCGGTAACATTCCTTTTGTCCCCCTACCTTAGACCTCCCTAGACTATTATAGGCTACAGTGGAGAATTATGGCTAAGGTGACCAGACGTACCGGTTTGACCGGTACAGTACCGTTTTCAGAACACTTGTACCGGTGTCCCGAGAGCCTCGTTAAAATGAGGTATTTGTACCGGTTTGCAATTTTGGAGGGGAAATGTCCCGGTATTTAGTCAACTGTACCTTGTGGAAGGATAATGTTTTATGTGAAAAAATACACTCTGATAAATACTTATAGTAATAACATTGAAATAGTTCTTCCACTTCCAAGATAATTTATTTTCTTTAAAGGTGTGCAAATTATTCAATGATTTTGGTGGAGGTGCCGGGTCGCGCTCGAGTGTGAAAACGTAAATATCGTTATCTATTCTTGCCATCTTGGCGTTACCTTAAACAAGCCGGAATATCCAAACACTAACCTCAGTCTTTTGACACAAATTTATGTTCTTTTTGGAAGTTCTGAACTTTTTTTGGCACAAATAATAATAAATATGTCACTGTAATGTTTGTATCAACATTTTCATGTAATACCAATTACTACAGAATTATGTCATAGCCTAGCCCTAATAACATTTGTGCTTGATCATTAAAATGATCTTGAGAGAGATTACATTTTAAATCAATTAGATGTTATACTCTTTCACTTTTGTAACCAACATATAGGCCTAGACATATCAATAAATAAAATTAATATTGAACATAATTGTAAAAAAAATATGTTTAAAGAGTACTCAGGGGGGTACTCAGACTCGAGTTGACTCAAATAAAAAAATCGAGACTTGCACCCCCAAATTTTTTCTGTCATTCTTTGCTTTGATTTTGTTTATAGTGGTAGCGGTACGCAAAATAATACTGCACTTTTTGAACACGGTTTGCCCTTTTGCACAGTTTTAGGTGGGACCAAAAGTAATATTTAAGGATGTGGAGGCACTCGAAATTTCCCTTAGAATTCAAAATGGCGGCCATTTTTCAAAACGATGTTTTAGATGCAAAAATTCTTTTGTTCTGTCTAATAAACTATGTTTGGTATCGTTTTCGTATATTTCCGAATCGAATAACACGAAAATAATGTATAAATAACATCCGGGTGAAATTCTAAAAGTTTTAACTTGTATTTGTAGTGTTTTCAAGCAAATCTTCTTAGATTGGGTCCAACGTAGAAACCCCCCTTACCCTACCCCTTTAAATGATTCAAGAATTAAATTATTATGATTATAATGTTTAATTTAAAATCAAAAGTCATTTTTTCTACTAATTAGGCAGTCATTGCTTTGGTAACCAGAGGTGTTCAACAGGTGGTTATTGATTATTGTGCTGATTATTATGCTGCGCTTTTTAAACACAGTTTGGCACTTGGCTCAGTTGTAGCTGGTACCCAATAGATTTATTTAAGATGTGGAGGCAATGAAAATTCTCTTGGAATCCAAGATGGCGGCGATTTTTGGAAATGACCTTTGGACACAAAATTATGCTCAAAACTACTTATAATATCATGTTTGGTGTCAAGTCCATATGAATTTAAGCCAGAGAACACAAAGTCGAGCTCAAAATATTAATGATACGTACAATTTACAAATTCGCTACGGCTATTATCACAAATCGACTAATTGATATAATTTTTATTAGCCTAAAGATAGGTATTTAAGATTTTCTGTTGTATACAGCAATTTATTACTTTTACGCCGCGTTCTACACTTACTTCACACATTACTCTCTTGGGTGGAATTCTGATATTCGCTTTTGCAGTTGGTACACATCAGCGAGATGCACTGGACACTTGAGGAAGCACATACGCACCTAGCTGTGCAGCCTTGTTACAACTGCATTTCAGTAGTTCTCTGCCACTCTGCTGGTAGTGTAGTCCACTGGGGAGTCTACATTCTTTCTTGCTGCATGCGCCCAAACCCAATCAGCTGGAGATGGTAGAGCAGTAATGATAGTCTGCCTGACCCATATGTGTCTTCCCTTGTATGTGGCACGAAGACCGTGGACGTGAGGGTGTCAACTTTAGGAGGAAGTTTACGCAATGGCTTACTCTTTGCAGCAGCAGAAATTTTCATGCTTTGTTTGCACTACTCATTTCACTCCATGCCCCATAGAGAATAGCGACAAAATGTTCAAGGTGTTGTATGACGTCAAATTGAAGTGAGAGATGTCAGTTAACGCTCTGGTAATTCGTCATAAGCTTTCCACTTCGTCCGGGCAGAGCACTTGCATTTGGAATTAAAAGCAGAAACTGTATCACAACTAGTGAATGCGTGAAAACCTCTGAGTGCTAATGGTCAGTTCGCTTTTGTTCCATTTGCTGAAATCAAATGTGGACAAGCCTGATTTTCGTGCGGAAAAAAGTCATCTAAATCCATTTTTCTGTGCTGCCTTGCAATGAATATTTCAGAGAAAAGCTGCTCATCACACTTCTTATTCTTGTTGCCTGCAGACGTTTTTAAGTTTAGCCGTGAAGATCTTTTTGTTCACTCTCTTTGAGCGTTGAAAAAAAAGTTATTAAGCTATCAACTAGTATCTCCTTTACAACCTTATACAGGTTGATGCCATCATCTCCAAGAGAGTTTAAATGTGTCAACATCTTCCCGGCTCACTAATACCGGCAGTACTATAAGATCTTCGCTACCCTAGTAGCACACGGAAGTTTAGTTTATCCATGGCCCATGACCGTCGCGCCATGCCATGGCAAAATTGCAAGGGCCATACAAGAACCATGCACGATCATGACTAGTTGGGCATGGTTATTGCTAGGCCCATTGACGATTTGCCACGGAATGGATTTAGGTATAAGGTTGACACATGGCCCATGCACGATGCACCACACGGCAGGGACAGTGGCCATGGCAACCACCTGGCACATAAACGAAGCGCCACAGCCTGGCTAGTTGAGCATGGCAACCACCTGGCACATACACGACGCGCCACAGCCCGGCTAGTAGAGCATGGCAATCACATGGCACATACACGACGCGCCACAGCCCGGCTAGTAGAGCATGGCAATCACATGGCACATACACGACGCGCCACAGCCCGGCCAAAGGTGCATGGAAATCGCATGGCACTTACACGACGCGCCTCAGTCTGGTTAGTGGTGCATGGCAATCGCATGGCACATACACGACGCGCCTCAGTCTGGTTAGTGGTGCATGGCAACCACCTGGCGCATAGACGATGTGCCACAGCCTGGCTAGTAATGCATAGTTATCTCATGGCACATATACGACGCGCCACAGCCTGGCTAGTAGTGCATGGTTATTACATGGCACATATACGACGCGCCACAGCCTGGCCAGTTGTGAATGGCAGCCACATGGCACATACATTATGCGCCACAGCATGGCCAGTAGTGCATGGCAATCGCAAGGCACATACACAATGTGCCACAGCTTGGCTTGTAGAGCATGGCAATCACTTGGCACATACCAAACGCGCCACAGCTTATCGATCGATAGTGGCGCTATCTCTACCGCATTAGAGAAAATATTCATTAAATAATTACAATAATGTATTTATTGCCTCCATTAATTATTATTGTTAGCTAAGCTTGTATACAAACGGTGCGTAATTTTCGGGTCAATATTTTTCTGTTACAATATATAGCATATAATTCATACTACAATCTCTGTAAGTATGAAACCAAGTTAGCACGTACGTGCACCTTTTACACTTGATTTTGATGGTCTTGATACTTAGAGAAAATTTCAGTACTCCGGTCTCTCTTCCCTGAGGAGAACCAATAGGAGTCTTTTCTTACCTCAGTACATTTGCTCCATACATGACAAGGGTGTCAGGGGTATTATCGTACATTTGCGCCACGCATGGCAAGCTCCATGGGCAGTACCACGCATGGCCAGCTCCGTGGGCAGTACCACGCTAGCCATGCAAGTGCCATGTTTAAAAATCATCCATGGAAATTGATTGTACTCGCGGCCAAAACGTTGCATGGCCCATCGACGAATGTTGGGCATGGCCCATGCGCGATCAACGTGCATGGCCCGTGCGCGATTACCACGCATTTTAATGAAAAGTAGGCATGGGTATTTTACGCTTACCATGCATGTGCCATGTTTAAAAGTCGTCCATGGGTTTTGGTTGTACTCGCGGTCAAAACGTTGCATGGCCCATGGACGAGAGTAGGACATGGCCCATGCGCGCTAAACGTGCATGGGCCTTGCACGCCAAACGTGCATGGGCGTTGCGCGATTAGCACGCATGGTGCAGAAAAGTAGGCATGGGTAATTTAAGCTAACCATGCATGTGCCATGTTTAAAAATCGTCCATGGGTTTTGGTTGTACTCGCGGCCAAAACGTTGCATGGCCCATGGACGAGAGAAGGACATTGCCCATGCGCGACTTTCACGCATGGTACTGACAAGTACGAGTACCTTGTGTCCTACATGGCTAATTGGCGCTAACCATGCAAGTGCCATGTCTAAAAACCATCGATGGGTTTTGGTTGGACTCGCGGCCAAAACGTTGCATGGCCCATCGACGAGTGTCGGGCATGGCCCATGCGCGGACGTTACGATTATCGTCCAGGGCCATGCATGGCACTTGACGGTGTGCTACTAGGGTAATTTCCAAGAACGGATTACCAAATTCTAGAAAAATGTCTTTGAGAGCGCAAGTGTCTTCCCTTATCATAGTCTGGTATGCTGAGTATTGCTCATGGTGTCGGGAGAACACTTAGAGTTTCATCTTGTGCGGGAATGAATTCTCTGAGTAACCTGCAGACTTCAGGACCTGCAACTGACCGCCTCCAAAGAGGTCCTGGATCTTCTGTTAGGCCCACTGCACCTCCGTCACCCTTATTAAGAGCATTATTTTGTTCGTGTGCTTGATCTACGGCAAGGGCAGAGAATGGTCGGGGAGCCTTGCGGATTATATAGTTTCCACAACAGAACTCACGATGAACGCTGTGAGCTGTTTTTGAGTAATGTGTGTGGTCAAAAACAAGAAACCAAGGAACTATGCGTTTAAGATTCTTTGAACAGGTTATAGTTACCATTTTTAAGTGGCCATTGGATTAAAATTTGCTGAGCTTGCATGGCCCAACTCAAATGCGCGCACTCAGGTATTGATGATTTCTGCTAAACGTTTAGTAATAAATTACCAAATTTTTCATGCATGTAAATGAAGTACTTTTATATTGAAATCCACACTTGGTTGCAAAGAATGAGCCAAAAAGATCCATTGCGAGACATAAGGCCAAAACGCAAAAAAATGGGAAATCCAAACATGGATTTCAATTCTAAAAATTCCCAGCAAACTGTTTATCTTACGATAAAACCAAATTAACCTGCGCGTTCACATTGATTCAGACGTTGATATCCAGTATTCAAATAGGCGTTAAAATAATCTGCACACTTGGAATAAATTCCAGGAGTTCACCAAAATAGAGTAAATTTGGGAGATTCCAGGATTTTTTTATTCAAAATCAATGAATTAATTTAGGAATACGCGTACTGTATCTCATAGATTGATTCTTTATTAAAGTTCGTGTACTGATGTTATTAAACGTTCACCCGAATAAAAAAAAAACAGAAAACTGAGTTCTGAAACTCGTCTCCGAGCCAGCCTCAGCGACTCCACTCCTCTTAACAAAGTCACAAAGTAAACACAGGCCAAGTTAACTCCAGTATTGAGTTTAATTCTACAAAATTCTAAGTTTCTTAATATTTGTTATTTTACTTTCATATTGAAGTAATATTTGTATTCTGAGAGCCACTTACATACGAAAATGACTCTAAACACAGATGAATTTGAAAAACTGCAATTTTTTTTCTCCAAAGATCAACATTCCAAAAATCGCCGCCATCTTGGATTCCAAGGGAATTTGCATTGCCTCCACATCTCAAATAAATCTATTGGGTACCAGCTACAACTGAGCCAAGTGCCAAACTGTGTTTAAAAAGCGCAGCATAATAATCAGCACAATAATCATTAACCACCTGTTGAACACCTCTGGTTACCACAGCAATGACTGCCTAATTAGTAAAAAAAATGACTTTCGATTTTAAATGAAACATTATAATCATAATAATTTAATGCTTGAAGCATTTACAGGGGTAGGGTAAGGGGGGTTTCTACGTCGGACCCAATCTAAGAAGATTTGCTTGAAAACACTACAAATACAAGTGAAACTTTTAGAATTTCACCCGGAAGTTTATTTATACATTATTTTCGTGTTATTCGATTCGGAAATATACGAAAACGATACCAAACATAGTTTATTAGACAGAACAAAAGAATTTTTGCATCTAAAACATCGTTTTGAAAAATGGCCGCCATTTTGAATTCTAAGGGAAATTTCGAGTGCCTCCACATCCTTAAATATTACTTTTGGTCCCACCTACAACTATGCAAAGCGGCAAACCGTGTTCAAAAAGTGCAGTATTCTCGTTTTTCATGTCGTGTACCGCTACCACTATTACAGATAATGAAAAATCAAAATGTAATAATCATGCAAGATGCAACTGAACTACATTTTTGATACACACCTACACTAATTATTTCGTTGTGAAGACAAAGTGTATTAAAAGTTAAAACATGCATATTATACAAATTCAATTATCTTTATTGTTATTGAGTTTTTCATTCATTCATAAGTATGATGCCCCCATCAAATACTGCAACACATTACACGCATTATTTTCTGCCGAGTGCTTGTATTTTACTTTGCACCATCATTTTTAAACCACTAGATAAAGATTTTATGACTACAAAAATGTACACATTAAACCCATTTTTAATTCATATGTTCATGTCAGATCGCTGTTTTCTGGGAATTTGACAAAACATATTATATCACAATCAAATTTGCCTCCAGCGGGGGGCTCTATCCCGGACGCCGAAATGGTCCTGGAGTACAAAGTACACATTCTTACACCTTTAGTTGTCCCGGTTTGTAACTTTCAAAATATGGTCACCTTATGGCCTAAACTATGGCCTCAACTTAAATACCCTATTATTTATACGAATATAATTATCAAACTTAACCTCCTCAGACCCACCGTTTCCTATTTACTTACTGCACCGAATGTGTCTCTCATACGAGACGGTGGACCTGAATTCATTAAGAGCGTTGTTTAAAAAAAAAAAAACATGTAATATTATTTAAATACGGATATTGTTTACCCTAGAAATGTACATGTAATATTCGTAAGGTAGTTTTTTTTTCAGCCTTGAATATATTTTTATTTTATTTAAACGTCACATAGACACAATTAATGGTAGGCTATGTATTGCTACGATTGGCACTCAAAATAATAATTTTGTGCTTTGAATCTCAAAATATTGTCCAGCCCATATCACATCGCTAACAACAATCTAATAAGCTAGCAAAATTAAAATAATATAAAAATATAGGTCTTCATGCACTCCATTTCGTGTACCAACATCTGCATTTACTTTCAACGGTTGTCAAGTGAAATTTATTTAAATTTTCAATAAATTAATAATACAGAAAAGCCAGGTTCACATGTTTTTGACTTGTGATTTAGACTCGCGTTTTCACTGTTGGGAGGTGCCGGATACAGAGATTCATGTACTCAACTCATGTATGCTCATATTTGTATGATTATGTTCTTCGGTAAACTGAAGCAAAGCAAAATTTTCTTGTAAACATATAGCCAAACCATACACACTCGAAGGCTTTGAGATCTAAAAGCAGGCCCAAGCTTATGAACCATCGTATTTTGTGCACTACTAATACATCAATTCACTTTGCCCCTTGACTGTGTCCTTGCAAAGCTTGGCAAAATTAAATTCACAACTTTTGTTTTTAATATAGTCTAATCGTTCGTGAAAGTTAATTAATCAAATTAATCAACAAATTTCGTTGTGCAAAGCTTGTGTATTTTTAAGTAAAATGCATGTGCGGAATGCAAATCCAATTTTAAGCATGCAGCCCTGGGGTTATTATCAGATCAGATTATTTTGAAATGGTGTTTTTATGAACGGATTAACAACTTTCATCTTTCCAAGTTCCAATTTGCATCTTTAGTTTGTTCATCCGCAAAATTCCGTAGGCCTAAATGTATAAATTTGTACTTATTTTGGGCAGCTTTGGGGCCCAAAGTTTGCGTCAGATGTTTTGAAAATGATATTCACGTGAAAGATCAGTCAATTTCTAATAAGTCTAGGAAAGAAAAATTTGTAATCGCAATTAGCACTGTTCTTTTGTTTATTCGCTTTTTTTGGCAATTTCGACAGCCCCGGGGCCCATCATATTTTTTAAAGATGGTATTTTTATGAAAGAGCGAAATGTTTCCAGTAGACCTATCCTACCGTACTAAATGAAAATCTCTTTGCAAAAAAACTCAATTTGCACTCTTCTGATTATCTCTATAATTTAAACTTTTCTCAACTTTGGACAGGCCTGAAGCCCAAAGTCACCGCCAATATTTTCAAAGTAGTATTTTTGTGATAAAGCGGAATTTTTTTCATTTTTTATAGTCCCGTTTCACACCGTTCTTCTGCTTTTTCTATAAATTGTGATTTTTCAATACTTTGGGAAGCACTACCTATGTCATGGATATATGGATAAAGAATATGTATATAAATAATAATAATAATAATATAATAATTAAAGAAATAGAGCCGAGAGGCTAGAAAATTAGACAAAAGCCTTTCAGAGAAACAGTCTAGGAAAGGCTTGACGGCGTCAACAGTTGTTGAAACCGCTATCGGGAGACAACGTGGACGTCTAATTCGGAATTCCTAGCGGTTCGGCGGTCCCTACTACCGTTGAGTCAACGCTACTACATAGTCACGAGTCGTGAGGCCCGCGACCCACCCAACGAATGCAAAATGCAACTGATGCAATGTCAATACAATGCCACGAGATACGAGAGTCGGAAAGAGAAAAGTGAAGTGATTGTTTGATGAAAACATAATATGACGAACTATAATCAAATACTGTCCAAAACAACAAATACGAAGCTGAACAAAATTACAACGAAATATAACAAACGTTACGTGAACTACAAATACATAGTTTGGCGCGAACACTAATTGTTATTCCACGTGTAGTGACGTCTAAGTCCACGTCGGGTAGCGGAATTCATTACTATGACGCGACATAATAATCCTCAAATGTTTTTCTAAACTCGTTAATATTCATAAAAAAAAAAATTCATTAGTTTTTAAACATCGAAAATGACTGTATTTAATTGTAAAACCATGACCGACAAAATACATCAGTTTTGAGTATTTAAATTAATTTGTTAATCATTCAATTCTCCAACATCCTGACGAACAACAAACGAGCTTCTCATCATCGCAAAATGCGCCCTTGTGTGGGATTAGGCTAACCTTCAAAGTGTTTGGCTCAATTTAATTTAAGTACACCTTCTGGGACTCAAGAGGTCGTTCTAATGACGTAATTGCGAGGTCGCAAGGCGTAGGAAGACACTAAAGGGATACTATTAGATTGCGCCCGTAATGAGATTATTTAGTCTCTTATTAATACAGACATAATACGAATAGTTGGCGACGAGAAATCGACCCGAATACGTCACCGTGTCTGCATGGGCGCTGTTGCCAAAACGACGACACAAAAATCAATGGTGTGAATATAGGCCAAGACACAGTCTTGTATTCAACCTTAGCTTAGCTTAGCGGGAACTCTTTCATTGCAGTCTAGGGTCGTGAGCAGGCGCGTAGGAAGGGGAGGGGGGAATGGGGATTCCCCCCCCCCACTTTCTACCGTGACCCCCCTCTCAATTCAGAATGCTACAAATTCAGTTAGCAGTAAATCCACA
Organism: Sweltsa coloradensis; assembly: GCA_024449915.1. Classification (NCBI taxonomy): domain Eukaryota; kingdom Metazoa; phylum Arthropoda; class Insecta; order Plecoptera; family Chloroperlidae; genus Sweltsa; species Sweltsa coloradensis. Next base: position 108,556 of record JAMZAV010000728.1, read on the forward strand.
TGATGACAACTACCCAATAACGAATTTTCAATTTTTAATCTCCCACTGTGTCATCATTTGTTTTCAGTGAGTAAAAAGTACATTGTATACATTCAATAGTTGTAACATGGTCTATCTCGTCACCATTCCAATTGTTTTTTATGGATTCTAGTTTTTACTATACAAAAAATAAATTAATATTGGTATTGCATTCAGCCCACTTATTTTTTCTAGAAAGCACGAAACACAGTGTCTAAAAACATGATTTTCAAAAATTTCGCCTGGGTTTCTCTGCTTCTCAACTCCCCGTACTTGGTACCTTTTCCCATAGAACTCGGCAGAAGATCAATTGTTGTTCCCCCCTCTCGAAAAAGAGTTCCTACACACTAAACACTCATTAGGCACCCGTTTCCGTATCCTCGTTATTACTTCGTCACCTTAAACAGTTGTTTGTTTGTAGCATTCAAGAATTGCAAAGGTAAAGAATCCCTTTCAAGCACATAACATGCTATTTGCTATTGTTGCTATTATTTGCTATTTTATCTGCATAATTAATACATATATTATACTTATTTAATTTTTGGAACAAAATGTATCTAAAATTCGATAGGACCCTCAACGCAAGTTTTTACATCAAACATCAACAAATTTACAATATACAACATTGCCTATAAAACATTGAAACACAATAACTCACAGATGACTATGAACATAATTATTGGATGAGCGAAGCGAAGACTTCAATTTCACTGACCCCCCAAAAAATTTAGCACTGGTGTTTTTTTTGTCTTTTTGTCTGTTTGTTTGTTCGCACTCTACCGGGCAAACGGCATATGCGATCATGATGAAAATTGAAGGGCACCTTCAAAATATCTAAACTTAGACCTGCCACGTTTTTGGGTACAATCGAAGAAATATTTCTCATTAATATCGTACTTTTACGATTTTCTTTCGATTTTTAGTGCGATATTTTCGTGACATTTGGGCCGATTCTGACCAAACGGTTGGGGCTACAACGTTCATATTTTACATGGACATTAAGGTAATGGTGATGTATTGCTTTTTGAACGAAAAAGTTGAAAAAGTTAGCAAGAATCCATAGAATAAAAGTTTTAATATGATTTTTTTTTAGGTTTATAATAACAATTTACAAGTACCAATAGGAACTTGACAACAATCACTTACAATGCATTCAAAAAGCACTTGCAAAGGAAAAGTGGTCCTACGCAAACTAAAAACTTACAAAAAAGCTCATCCATCAACGCGGCTAAAAAAAGCGTTCGCGAAGCAGCCTAGTATGTTGTACACACCATCGGCCATAAGTAAATCAATGGGTCTAGTTGTATACCCCGCCCTTGATTTACTTCGGGTCGAGGGTTCGTGTGTCTGAGTACATGGGTGGGTGTGGAGTAGTGTTTGGGTAGTGCATGGCTGACTGAAGACATTAAAATGAAGTTAATAATCAGTTATTAATTCAACTAACTTGCTTCGGAAACAAATAATTGGATGAGCGTAGCGAGCGTAGCGAGCGAAGCGAAGATTCCATTTCACTACACTGGAGAAAAAAATCCGGAATGTTTTTTTTTTTTTCTTTCTTTTTTTTTTTTGTATTTTTGTGTGTTTGTTAACACGATTCCGGCTAAACCGATACTCCGATTGCGATGAAATTTTATGGAGGTCTTCGAAATCTCTGAACTTAGAACTGCCACGTTTTTGAGCGCAATCGGGAAATTTTTTCACATAAAAAACGCAATTTTACGATTTTTTTCGATTTTTAAAAAAATTCTTCGACTTATAACACCTACATGCTTTATCCGATTGTAATGATTTTTTCACAGAACCTTAATTTTATGAATTAAGATATTCGTGTGAAATTTGAGCGTAATCGAAAAATTATTTCTCATGAAAATCAAAATTTTATGTTTTTTTTCTTTTTAAAAACAATTCTTTGACTTATAACACCTACATGCTTTATCCTATTGTAATGATTTTTTTACAGAACCTTAATTTCATGAATTAATATATTCGTGTTAAATTTGAGCGCAATCGAATAATTATTTCTTATGCAAATTGCAATTTTACGATTTTTTTCTTTTTAAAAAATTACGATTAATTAAAACAATTAAGTTAATTTTTTTTATTTAATTTAATTATAAAAATTAAGTTAATTTTTTATATAATTTAATTTAATTAAAAAAAATCTTCGACTTAGTAATGATTTTTTCACAAAACAACAGAAAATCCGCGTAACACATGGCATCTCAATACACCATATACGCTCATCCAACAACGCGGCGGGACTTAAGCGTTTTCCTAGTATTAGCAATGTGCAAAAATCTTAATTACACCTATTCGAAAGCAAAATATTATTGAAAGTAGACTGTACGTAACCTCATATAATAACTTGTGTACATCGTTGCTGCTGGACGGGTTATGAAACAGTTTGTGAATTTGTTTATTCTTCTGTGGCACACGATAGTTTAACATGGTTTAACGCCGCTGGCGACGCATGCAGGTCATTGGCAATTTCGAAGAACAGAACCATATACATAAGTTTCCTCCGGCTTTCGAGAGTGGTAACTGCTAATCTTGTTGACAGAGCATAGTCAGAAAATTGATCCAGTGGTGTACTGCAGTATAAGCCTTGAAGCACAACGTTGGAAATACCGATATTTAATACAATTTAGAAGTTAAAAAATCCATCCAGACCGGGGTTCGAACCCGGGTCTCCCACATTCCAGGTAGGCGTCTTAGCAACTAAACCATTGAGACCTTAACTTTTTAACTTCTGAATTGTAGATGCATAATAGATTTGAATGGATTGGAAAAACCGTTGTTTAAAGGGGCTATTACCCCCAAAAATGTATTATTTTACCGCATAATCTATAGCATAATACTCCACTAAAATAACCGTTTAAAAATTATATCTTGTAACTGTGATTTAACACGAATTTTTTAATTGTCTTTGATCACAAACTTTGCGAAAATTGGCGTTTTGGGGAATTTCTGGAAATCGACTTTATAACCTGTTTGATGTTAGCTCCACATACTAGAGCGCGTCGTACCAATTTAAATGGCCCTTTATAACATCGTATCTTGAAACTGTGCACACATGCACTCCCCTTCTTAATAATCAGCATAGTTTGACCGAACCACTTGTCTTAGGACTTATCTCATCTCAAGGACAAAGAAAAGGGCAATAGAAGGTAGCTCGGTCTGTACTTGAAACATTGAGACGGCTTCCTTTTTTGAGTACCTTTTTGGTCCTTTTTATCATTGGCTCAATGCTTCTATCTTGAAAGAAAAGATTTCTTAATTCTGGCAGAATTGAGTTGAGAAAAAAGTGGATAGAGTGACTTTCAATTCTTTCAATTCTTTATAATTCTTTAATGTTTATCTTTTGTGAAGTATTAATAATTTCCCATAAGCTTCCTAATTGATTACATATATTTACATTAATTAGTAAGACTCACGTGGTTTTAAAATAACTAGGACATATTTTCACAATACGATTTTCTGCCATTTTAGCTGCTGTCCAATCGTTCTCTACTTCAACTGGAATTCGATCGCTTCTTGTCTTGCTACGAAAGTAATTTAATTTCATATCCTGTTGGGATTACCTGCCCACTCTAAGTTTATTTTTCTCAAAATAGTCCTTGTATTTTATGCGTTTAAGCTGACGATGCTGGTCTATAATATGACCATTGACTATGAGTGAAGTTTTATACTCAATAATATGACGCTCCAACCCAGACGACGAGCAATACCCGGTTCTATCAGTATCACTCAGTGCATTAATTTACATCAGTTTGCTATGTGCCTTGGTTACCGCTACCTCAACACTCAGATAGCAGTTTGTAGAATATTTCATTTTGTGCATCAACTTCATTGTTGTCGTTCATAACTTTAAAAATTGCTTGTGGTCAAATTGCTTATTTCAAGGCACTTGGGTTAGCTTAACGCCAATTACGTAAAGTTTGATCTTGGTTAAGCACCAGAACTTGTTCCAAACATTATTCTTCGCATGCATATTTCTTCCCAACATCTTTCCTGGTTGATCCTTTCCCAAGCTGCATTTCTTCCATTCAAATCCATTGCTATAACTTCTTCCCATCTCAGTCTGGGCCTCTCCAATAATATTGTATAGTGGTCCCGACGAAAGAATGCAGGTGGTTCGAAATTCTTTTCCCAACACAGCAACTTTGTCATTTCTTATATTCACGCTAGTTCAGCGTGGATCTTGCACACGGAGGAACTCTGTGATCTAGCACAGATAATTTTTGCTTGCGTTGGTAAAAGATATTTCTCTTTCATACACAAAGACGACATTCCTTTTACCGCGCATTCATTCTACCCCACCACTACCAAGCATCTGCATTCTTTCGTTGGAGCAAGTATATATATTATACATAATGTAATATTGTAAACAATATGTACGTGCAGTATATGCATTTGATATCAAGCATTCAAGCAAGCAATTCCCTTATGCAATAAAAACAAGCTGTGTGATTGCTCTTCCCTCTGGAGTTCCTAATCTTATCAGAATACTAAAATCAATTCAGTGCTTCGATAGTCATAAATAAGTCAACAAGAAACACGTCCGTTGACTGACTGCCTCAGGTCTGTAATTTTCCATGACCTTTCCTTCTATTTCCATCGCATATTCTCCTCTTCGTAGCCTAGCCACACCTCTGCCGGCTGCCACAGCATTACATGATTAGGCTCAGGCACGCCCACCGCTACACAGGCAACTACTTTACTGATTAAAATTACAGTTTCTCCATGAATACCGCGACCCTCGCCAGCACAATCATCGCGTTGCACGACTCGACACTATTAGCTCTATACTCGCACACAGATTTCATGACCACACTCATCCATCTCGCAGTTCTTAATTAGTAAAAAAGCGGGAAACAAAATATGAATGGTTGCTGTGTGATTAATTTAATTTTAAAGGTCATATTTTGTAAGTTGATTCTTATGTTTAATATTTATCTTTTTTAAACTGACAGTGTAACATATTGTGATAAATTAAGTTTACAAAATACGATTCGTTGCTCATAATAATATATAAAAATATACACAGTTGTCACCGAATACAAAATTAAGATCCCTGTCTAAAAGTTGTCCACAGATAAACAATTATAGTTATTAATTACGTATTTACGGGTTCAATGCAAAACGACATGCTTACCACAAACACAAACAAATATATATGTAAAATACATACCAATATAACAATGAGAGAGATATCCAGTTTATTCGGTTGCTGACTAACTTTTGGGTGACCACGTGGATCCAGCTTATGAAAATGAACAGAATAGATACATGAAAAATGTTTACTTATGATACTGATTATTCTTGTCACATGTCACTATAAATTCACTGAGGCTATTCTAGATGATAAGAGATGATATGACGATGTAGGACGATTACATAATTCTCATACTTAAAGCGGAATTCGAACTCACGTCCTCGTAGAGTCGGACCAGCGTCCTATTCCTATACTAAGGCCGCTTCGCGAACGCTTTTTTGAGTCGCGTTGATGGATGACCTATTTTTATAAGTTTTTAGTTTGCGTAGGACCACTTTTCATTTGCAAGTACTTTTTGAATGCATTGTAGGCGATTGTTGTCAGGTTTCCATTGTTGCTTGTTAATTGTTATTATAAACCTAAAAAAACTCATAATAAAACCCTTTATTCTATGGATTCTGTCTAACTTTATCATTTTTTTCTTTCAATAAGCAATACATCACCATTACCTTAATGTTCATGTAAAATATGAACGTTGTACCCCACCCGTTTGGTCAGAATCGGCCCAAATGTCACGAAAATATCGCACTAAAAATCGGAAAAAATCGTAAAAGTACGATATAATGAGAAATATTTCTTCGATTGTACACAGAAACGTGGCAGGTCTAAGTTCAGAGATTTCGAAGGTCCCCTCCAATTTTCATCAAGATCGCATATGCCGTTTGCCCGGTAAAGTGCAAATAAACAGAAAAAAAACGAGCTAAATTTTTTGGTGGGTCAGTGAAATTGAAGTCCGCTTCGTTCATCCAATTATACAGTTTTTAGACCAATTTTTTTACTGTACATAGTACACACGATTTGAACATGTATAAAATATGTGTGTTCATAATTATATAATTACTATTAAATTGATTTGTTGTATCATTCAATGGTTATATTATTAATACTGTACTTAATTTCCTCTTGAAATATAACAGTATTATTTTATAGTCCCGAATATATAGGTAAAGATTAATGGACAATATATTGAAGGGTTTATTCTACCTCCCAATGCTCAGGTTCTAGAGCAATTCACGGATTGTGTATAGATACTACGAAGCGCTCTTTGCTCACTTTTTTCAGACCTATTTCTTTTTGCAATATAGTTTTTATGATTTGTCTTTAAAAATTGAAAGTCACTTGATATGAATTCAAACTTGATCACATAATTTTAAAGTAAAAATGTGAGAAAACTTCATATACAAGTTTTTAAAGATTGTCAAAAAAAGATGCTAAAAAGATGCTTTAAAATGACACTTAAAAATACCATGTTCACGTATCTCTAGTCTAAATCTCTCAGTGCATTGAAAACGATGACTTTGGAACTACCTTAGGCTGGAGACAGGCAGCACCTCGAGCTGTTAACTGACTGGTGTGTTTTTCTTGTGTTTTCAGACGTTTGTAGTGGTGAGCAGGGGAAAGGACATTTTCCGGTTCAGCGCTACAGATGCCATGTGGTTGCTAGACCCGTTCAATCCACTCCGCCGTGTCGCCATTTATATCCTCGTCCATCCACTTTTCTCTGTTTTCATCATTACCACCATCTTAACGAACTGTGTCTTCATGATCATGCCTAGCTCGCCGACAGTAGAGTCAACAGAGTAAGTTCGCTTTACAACTTTACAAACGTAGAGAAGAGAATAATTTAGTAGACTCCTTGTAGATATTTCGTATGCATTACTTTCGAACACTTTTCGTCTCCTATAGATGATTTGGTATGTTTACAATTTAGAAAGTGAAATATTTTAAGGTTCCTGTCATTGAATTCTGACTTACGAGTTATACTCGCCCTTTTTTAGGGGAAGCTTTTAAGGGACGCTAAAAGTTACAACATAACCGTTATTTTATTTATAAAAATATGTTTTCAAATTATATTTTAAATGATGTGAATCGCATGGCTAGTATGAATTCTATTTGTGATCCAAAATCCAAAACGGGAGGAAAGGAACAAAACAGATAAATTAATTAATCTCGGTAATTTTAAAACCGGCTAACGTGATGAGTTTTAAACCACAAAAAAGTAACGCATTTTATTATAAAAAAAAATCTCATGTTCAATATCTTACTAAGCATAAAAATCGTTTATTCCAAAATTTGCCCAAAAATTATAACCCTATGAGCCCGAATTTTTAAATGAAATGGTACTCCATATCAAGTATCTAGTATTTTGTTCTGTGAATTGAGTAGCTTACAAGTCTGATTCTTAACACTTATCTTGGTAGACCAGTCTGATTCTGAACCAGGCTCTGAATCTATTATAAAATACTACATTTCTCTTGCAGAACCATTTTATTGTTCTACTTTATTAATATTAGATAGTAATAAATCTTAAAACTTGGATTTTAGAGTGTCTACATAAAATTAAATAATTTCCACGTAATTATTACAAAATTAATATTAAAATTCATTGGTAGATAGGAACCCAACAAACCTTTGTTTTGAATATAAAATAAACCTGTATATTTGTAAGCTAGTAAGTAGCTAGACAACACTGACACCATTTGACTTCAGATAGTCATGCGTTGAACTAGACTAGAATACCGTTATATGACATAATATTAGTGTAATTGTTCCCTTTCTTATCCCTACTTAACAGTGTTACCTACTTTTCAATTAGTGTTGACGTGAGTGGTTTTCTTTCAGAGTAATATTTACTGGCATCTACACATTTGAGTCTGCGGTAAAGTTGATGGCAAGAGGCTTCATCCTTCAGCCATTCACGTACCTTAGAGATGCATGGAACTGGCTGGACTTCGTAGTAATAGCTTTAGCGTGAGTAGTCTTTAGTTTATACGTAGAGATTAGACAAGCTATTACTGTCTTTACCTTTATTAAAATTACATGGTAACACAAGATTTCATACCAGTAGAATATATAATTTTATATACAATGTGCTATATCAAGGTGTGACGGAAAGCTTCTTTTCTCTAACCACTCTTTTATAAATATATTTTTATACATTTGGAAGTCCATTATTGTTTCTCGTCTACAATTGCAACATATTAATAATTGATCAATTGGTTTGAATCTAGATTAAAAAATAGTAAGTGCACAAGAGTTGTTAATGGGTAGATACGAATATCTGTCAGACCCTTCCTTAATCTGTCTGCTTATGACGAAAAGATTAATTGCATTTTTATTTGCGAAATCGTTATATAAGCTTTTAGTCGATACATCAATTGTCACTTTTTGGAATTTTGATATTCTGTTGTCAATAAACACATTATTTTTAATATTGTATCCTTTTATAGGCCAGTGCATGCTTATTATTTACATTGAAGTGTGCAAGTCAAAAGTTTGCAACCCTGTTAATATAAATGAATAATTTAAATTATTTATAACTATATGGTATAGCCTTAATTACACAGGATAACAATAAATTAAAATATAGCGTTTAGAATAACTTTGGATGAATTATTTATTTTGCCTGTGATAAAACGATTCGTTAGAGAATGAAGTATTCCTCGTCAATTTAATATTTTGTAGAGTATGTTTTTCATTTATTTAGTTCATGTGGTAGATATAATTCCCTTTTAAATGTTAGATGACAACATTAGTTTTGTAGTGTACAAGAAATACATAGCAACTAAATATGTAGTATTCTGCATCGGAATAGTATTATGACGGAAGGTGGTTCTAAATGCACACTATGTAAAAATTAACGATGATCGTATATATTTATAAACATTATTAGGTTAACATTTCTCAATTTCATTATTTGGGAAATACTCCCGTAAGCGTAATTGACTTCCATATAACGACATGTTGACATTTTTATGTTATTTTATTGTACTTTTACGGTAACCCACATTATAGATTTTTTTGTAACTGGTATTTTGACATGATCTATTTTTGTCAAAGTTGTTAGAACAACTCGAAATTAAGTCTCAAACAACACAATTTAAATTCTAAACTTTCATTTAAATTGAAATGTATTCAACGTAGTCTACCGATAAAGTTTGAAGTACCTAAAGATGTCAATATCAATATACAACTAGAACCAAGAAAATCAATGAAAATGCGTTAAACTAAATGGAAAAATTATGGCAAATGAAAAAAATTCAATATTATTATCATATCCTTGTAACTCAAGTTAATGATTTAAAACACACAAGAAATACTTTGGTATAGTTAGTTTATTTTACAAGAATGTTGTAGACCAATTAGTTGGTCTATGATATAAATTAGTGTAAACGTATTAGTGAGTAGTGTTACCTAGATGTATTAAATGAATGTTGTTTGTGTACTGTCGTTTCCAGTTATGTTACAATGGGGATAGATCTAGGAAACTTGGCGGCGTTAAGAACATTCAGGGTACTTCGAGCTCTGAAGACCGTCGCCATTGTGCCAGGTATACCAAACACGACATATTAATCACTCATCAAACTTTCACCTTATTATAACGTCACCATTTTGGCAGGTATACCAATACCGACATATTAATCACTCAGCAAACTTTCACATTATTATAACGTCGCCATTGTGGCCAGGTATACCAATACCGACATATTAATCACTCAGCAAACTTTCACATTATTATAACGTCGCCATTTTGGCAGGTATACCAATACCGACATAACAATCACTCATCAAACTTTCACCATAACGTCGACATTGTGGCAGGTATACCAATAACGACATATTAGTCACTCAGCAAACTTTCACATTATTATTACGTCGCCATTGTGGCAGGTATACCAAACCCGACATATCAATCACTCATCAAACTTTCACATTATTATAACGTCGCCATTGTGGCAGGTATACCAATACCGACGTATTAATCACTCAGCAAACTTTCACCTTATTATAATATAATTATAATGCCACAATGGCGACGATATTATAGTCGCCATTGTGGCAGGTATACCAAACCCGACATATTAATCACTCTGCAAACTTTCACATTATTATGACGTCGTCATTGGGTCAGTTACACCAAGTACAAACACTGACATATTAAAACAATAATCAAACATGAACACATTAAGACCGTCTCCCTGCGACAGTGTTGGTTCGAGCGTTAAAGGGGTATTCACCCGTGAAACTAAAAAAATATATTTCATTCGGGCTAACTAGTTATGTTTAGAGAAACTGACAGAAAAATTATTGGTTCCACCATGACCCCCCACAAAAAAAATGTCAAAATTAGTATTTTTCGAGCTAGGTTTCATCGGCAAAAAATCTCTCATAAGACACAACATGGGGACGATCTTTATGCCCCGTGACCTTGGAGGTTTTTGATAAAAAAAATAAAAATATTGACCATTATTGACGTACTCGACAGTCTTTTCTTTAAAACCTCTATATTTTGTTTTGTAATTTGGGTATGTGGTTGGGTCAAAATGCTTATTACCAAGAAGGGGTGTGATTTTTGCACAATTTCAAGACACGATGTTATAAAGGGCCATTTTAGTACGATGATCTAATATCTATTTGGAACAAAAAATAAGCTGGTTAAAGCCGTTTAAAAAATTCCCAAAACACCAATTTTCGCAAAATTCTGGATAAAAATTGAAACATTCGTATAAAATCACAGTTCAAAGATATTTTTTGAACGGTCATTTTAGTGTAGTGTTATGCTATAGATTATTTTGTAAAAATTCTTTGGGTAATAGCCCCTTTAAGCGCGCGACTTCGGAAGGTCCCGGGCTCAAATCCCGTCTAGGTTTTCCTTAGTATAATTAATGCTAATACAAGGGATTGAGTCCGCTAAAATAGTTCTAACTAATATACCAAGCTACAAACCTGAAGAGGGCATGCATGGCACCCATGGGCAGGTTTTTCACGAGCTTTTTCTTTTCTTAAAAAAAACAGTTGTGTTGCACTTATTTACGTGATTCGTGAGTGGGAAGACTCTAAATAAGAATGTATTTATTTACGTAATTTGAATATCAATTAAAGAATAACCAAGTGTCAAGGAAACCAATGATTGTTTTAACTTGCTGATTTGTGATTATAATCAAGGCAACTGATAAGAAAATCTAGATATTATCAATGTTATAGGGTTTAGTTTAATCGCCGACATTTTAAATGAAACATTGGAGATTTGGAACTACTATGCATCGTTTAAAATTCAAACACAGATCTACGCCCATCAAAATACCATTAAAGGGGCTAAAAACCCCAAAAATTATTTTTTACCACGTGATCTATAGCACGTACAATACTACACTTAAATGACCGTTTAAAAAATTATATCTTGAAACTGTGATTTAACACGAATTATTAATTTTTTTGATCCAGAAATTGGCGAAAATTGGTGTTTTGGAAAATTTCCTAAATCGGCTTTAACCTGCTTCTTTTTTGGTCCACATAGATACTAGAGCATAGTACCAATCTAAAATGCCCCTTTATTACATCGTGTCTTGAAACTGTGCCCAAATATACCCTCAAACACGCAAAAATATGCATTCCAAAATCACACCCCATCTTGGTAATCAGCATATTTTGACCGAACTACTTGCCCAAATTACAAAACAAAATATAGAGAATTTACAGAAAAGGCTGTCGAGTACGTCAATAATAGCCAATATTTTTTTGGATCAAAATCCTCCAAGGTCACGGGGCATAAAGATCGTCCCCATGTTATTTCTTATGGGAGATTTTTGACGATGGGACCTAGCTCGAAAAATGTCATGTTTGACAATTTTTTGGGAGGTCATGGTGCCCCCAATAATATTTCTGTTAATTGCTAAATTCATTACTAGTTAGCCTGAATGAAATATATTTGTTTAGTCTAGCGGTTAAATACCTCTTTAAGAAAAACAAATTACTGGGAAAAGATTGTTTTGTATTTTCGTATGAAATACACACTACACAGTGCAGTCTGTTGTCTATCTAGAGTCATACGGTTCTGACACATAAATACACAGTACAGTCTGTTGTCTATCTGATAGTCATACGGTTCTGACATAAATACACACTACACAGTGCAGTCTGTTGTCTATCTGATAGTCATACGGTTCTGACATAAATACACACTACACAGTACAGTCTGTTGTCTATCTGATAGTCATACGGTTCTGACATAAATACACTACACAGTACAGTCTGTTGTCTATCTGAGAGTCATACGGTTCTGACACATAAATACACAGTACAGTCTGTTGTCTATCTGAGAGTCATACGGTTCTGACACATAAATACACAGTACAGTCTGTTGTCTATCTGAGAGTCATACGGTTCTGACACATAAATACACAGTACAGTCTGTTGTCTATCTGAGAGTCATACGGTTCTGACACATAAATACACAGTACAGTCTGTTGTCTATCTGAGAGTCATACGGTTCTGACACATAAATACACAGTACAGTCTGTTGTCTATCTGAGAGTCATACGGTTCTGACACATAAATACACAGTACAGTCTGTTGTCTATCTGAGAGTCATACGGTTCTGACACATGTTGTTATTTTGCATTTTTAATTCCACGCCGTATGAAAAGCCGAGGTAAACATTCCATCTTGCTAAGAAATAGTAAATAATCTTGAATTATTTATCAAACATAATATAAAATACAGCATGCAGTTATCTAGTTGTAGTTGTTTAGTAACTCCTAACATAGTGTAGTAGGTAGACTGGATATAGCCGGATTGTTTATGTCTATACCTGATCACTGAAGATACGCTTTTAAATGATGGTGCTCTCAGTCTCACGTTTGTATTTCAAAAGTGGTAGGAAGTACGAGAAGCGTCATGGCCGATTGTGTAATCACAGTGTTTTCATACATTTTGACAGTTGTCACGGAAATTAAAAAATCTATGATCAAATTTAAAGTAAATATAAAAAATTAAATCGATTCTCCTGAGAGCCAAAACTACCATTTTTTTCTGAATGATTTCCAATTAAATATTGATATTCTACGAATTTAAATACATTAACAACTATGCAGAGTTTCATGTAAATCGGATAGTTCCAGTCTGTACGAATAGCTAATTGCGTTCCATTCCCTCTTGCATAAATAAAACGTGATGTGAATGTGCCTAGGGTTGAAGACCATCGTCGGTGCTGTGATCGAGTCTGTGAAGAATCTCCGCGATGTGATCATCCTCACCATGTTCTCGCTGTCCGTGTTCGCGCTGATGGGGTTGCAGATCTACATGGGGGTGCTGACGCAGAAGTGCGTCAGAGAATTCCCGATGGACGGATCCTGGGGCAACCTCACTCACGCGAACTATGCGGCGTTCTGCGCTAATGACAGTGAGTTTCTTGCTTGGAATTGGAAACACGGCATTATCGATTAGCATAAGTAAGAAATTTGATTATGGAGATCAGAAAACTTGTAAATTATATCAATTCATACTTTTTTAAATTTAATAAAATCCCAAATTTGTTTGAATAATTTCGTAGATATTCATTTATCATTTCATTTATTTATTTATTTATTTGAGTAGGACATAACTTAATTAATTATGGACATTGAAACTAGACACATAGATTTCAAACTAGCATTTTCCGTCTGAAATTAGTGACCTTTTACTTTCCTCGTAAATAAGAGTGGAGTGGTGTTTAATTGATAAGTAAATATTTATGCATTGAGCTTCCAAGATTGCTTCAAGTCAGAGTAAAAATCGACCCTAATATTTGCTTTTTCGTGCATATTTCATTCAACGCCATTTCCAATGTAGGTTATTCCAGAGTATTATAATCCAAAATGTGTTTCCTTTTTCAGCCAACTATGAAGGATATCCGCCCGAGCCAGACTACAAAGTTTGTGGAAACTCATCTGGGGCAGGGTAAGATAAATTTCCAAGTTCCAATTTACTGTTTCACAAGTTTTCACAAAATGGTCGATTATCAAGATTAAAATTAAACACTCAAATTCTGACAGTAATGTCTATGGCTTCAAAACTCATTATTTCACTACAAAACCTGAACAACATTGCTTACAAGTTCCTCATACTGTATAATTTAATACATTATATGCATACTTTCTTTATTTTGGGTTTATGCCAGTATGAAGCATAATATGTTATCAATCCGTACCCTCAAAATAATAATTACGAATAATTGTTATTTTGGAGAGTTGGGATGATGATGGGTTCATTTCTGCTCATTGCAGAACCTGCAAGCCGGGCTACGTCTGCCTGCAAGGCTGGGGCGGCAACCCCAACTACGGCTACACAAGTTTCGACTCGTTCGGTTGGGCGTTCCTATCAGCTTTCCGTCTGATGACTCAGGACTTCTGGGAGAACTTGTATCAGCTGGTGTTGCGATCTGCCGGACCCTGGCACATGCTCTTCTTCATCGTCATCATCTTCCTCGGCTCGTTCTATCTCGTCAACTTGATTCTCGCTATCGTCGCGATGTCATACGACGAACTGCAGAAGAAAGCGGAGGAGGAAGAGGCGGCAGAGGAGGAAGCCATTAGGGTAGGTGACATTGTGTCTAGGGTCCTCTATACGCCTTCTTTCCACCCCCAGCGAAATAAAGCGGAGGAGGAATAGGTGGCTGAGGAGGAAGACATTAGGGTAGGTGGCATTGTGCCTAGGTCCTCTATTACACCTTTTTACATAATAGTAGGATAAGAGTGCATTTTTATCCTATTTCTATTAATAAAAACTGTTTATACAAAGGAGGCCAACAAAATAAATCTAATAACACAGATGCAGACACAACAATGAACTACAGTAAGTAAATATTTGAAATAGTAATATCACAACAACAATATATTAAAACAATAATCTTGGTAGCAAATTCAAAAAGAATATTAAGTACAACTAATAAAATTGAACCAAATATAAAAAAGGGGATGGGAAAAAAGAAAAAAGGGAAAAACGAATTAAAGAAATCATCAAAAAAGAAAAACGAAAAAAAAAAATTATTAGACGATCCCACTCAAACGAATATGAGGTTTGCCAAAAATCAGGAACAGCAAAAAAGGGAGTAGTCAAACTTTCGCGGAAGTAATCACCGAACGCGAATCTTCATTCTTGTGTTCAAATCTTGATAACAATTTAATACAAATGATAACTGACACTAATATAAAATTATATCAGTCATATAATTATTTGAAATTGTTCGTCGAAAACTGATCACAGCAATGATACAGGATACCTAACTCAAGTTGCGGAGTTCCACCAGTGGCTGGCAACCAGACAATCTAGCCAGAAAAATATAATTGAAAATACATTGATTATATCGAAACCAAAGCAATAATGAACAACTTAAGAGAAATAGAAAAATAATAAATAATAACTTATGAAGAGAAATTATCATTAACACATAGACAATGAACCTCAGATAAATACTAAAATTGAATTATTCTTTTTTGCTCTTTGATTCATTATCATTGCTTCAATTGTAATTTAAAAATGTACGATTATTAGCTCAGTGAACAGTATTCTAATATCATAAGAAATTGAATTCCAAAAGGATACGCCTCTGTACAAAAACGACTTTCTAAATGATTCAGAAATTAATCCAGGAACTTGCAATGTGTACATTAGAATAGAATTTCTATCTCGATCAACAATTTGAAAAATATTGGGTAGAATACCTGAATACATACCTTTCAATACTTTGTATGTATTAACCAACACGCTATACTTCTTCCTTTCCTCAATCGTGAAACAATCAGACTACAAATCTTGTCTCAAAGTAATTGAATCAAACAGATGGTCAATTCTCTTCTGGAGTACAACATACTCTGTAGAAGGTCTTACTGCCCAAACCACTAAGCAATAATCAATAACAGAGTGAATAAAAGAATCTACATGTAACCTCAACATTCTCTCCGTTACGAACCTCTTAATTCTACTTATAATTCTAATTGCTGACCTGAAGGGGTACTTTATTACATACATATTCATAATGTTTTTTAAAATTAAATTACAATCGAAGAAAACTCCAACATATTTAAATTCATACACTCTAGATATTAACTTACCATTACAATTCAACGTCAAATGAATATCATTCAGGCTACTATCATTAGCCGTATGAAAAATCCAACAAAGCATCCATCCTCTTGAGAACTTTTTGAAGACGTCTTAAGATTTCTTCGACATCCACACCTTCTAAATATAAAAAAAAACAAGTCACCAGTATATAAAATATAATTGATTCCGGCCATTATAGTAGATATATAATCTATGTAGAGAATAAATAAAAGGGGTCCTCCTAATATTGATCTTTGGAGTACTCCACAAAAAATATTGAATAATTTTAAACTATATTTTGCAAGATTGATACATTTTTTTTCTTTTTAAAAAGTAATTCGCCAAAATTGATAACAAGTAAGGTTTTTAGTTTTATTTAAAAGAGGTAAAAAAGGTACAGGATTAAAAATTTTAAAAAATTGTGTGGCTCGTTGGTCTTGTGGTTAGCTAACCTGCTTCCAATGCAGAAGGTCCAGAGTTCGATTCCCGCTAAAGTCGGAAGTTTTTTAACTTTTTTTATGCGACTATTTTAGTCACTAGTTATCTAGTACTTGGGCCTACAGAATTGGCAATGATCTTCCAACAAGCTTTTCCTGTGTAACATCATTAAGAAGGCTCATAAAGGATATCGTGGTCAAGAACCGATGAAGAAGAAGGCGATTGTTATTTGGAAGGCAGATGAATGTTAGAAGAAAAATTTAATATGTAAAAAGTTTTTTACTAGATCGGTTTGATTTAATACATGAAGATAAATGTAAATTGGGTTCTCATTTCGAATAATACTAAGACAACGTGTCACCTCTATCCACCTTCTTTCCACCCTCAGCGAAAGAAAGCGGAGGAAAAAGAGGCGACAAAGGAGGAAGCCACTACGGTGAGGCACAGGCGCGTAGGAACTCTTTTTCGAGTGGGGGGATGGCTTTTTTCCCCTACTTGGTGAAGCATTGTGTCTAGGTCCACCCCCTCTTCGTTCCATCCCTACAGAAATTAGTGGAGGGGGAAGTGGAGGCAGAGGAGGAAGCCATTGCAGTGTGGCACAGGAGCGTAGGAACTCTTTTTTGAAGGGGTGAGGGAGGGGGGAGAGTAGATTTTTTTTTTGCTTCTGCGTGCTTGACACACCTAGTCAAATGTTACACCGTAGTATACTGATTGCAACTATTGTAGTTCAGTTGTACCCGAGGTAAACGGCGTGACTGGGTGTTTAACATTCTGACATGGGGGGGAGGGCGTCGTGTGGCATTGTGTCTAGGTCTTTCCCACCTTCGTTCCACCCCAGCGAAGTTATTAGAGGTGGAATTGGCGGCAGAAGACGAATGCATTAGGGTGTTGCTTGGAACACCCGCATAAAATCGTTACCTCTACTTCCTTTTCAGTCCCACATAACTCTAGTTAACACATGGTCTTATAATAATTAGGGCGCTTCGCAAATGCTAATACGCATTCCATCCATTCATACATTCAGGAAAATCGTAATAGTGCGATTTTCACAAGAAATGTTTATTTTATTGTACTTCAGAGTAAGGGCGGAGATTTTGAAGTCCCCTGAAAATGTCGTAAATATCGTAGTAGCCGATTGCGTGTAGAGATATAACATACAGAAAAACTAGGAAAACGCTTAAGTCCCGCCGCGTTGTTGGATGAGCGTAATTGGTGCATTGAGCTGCCATGTGTTACGCGGATTTTCTGTTGTTCTGTGCAAAAATCATTACTTAGTCGAAGATTTTTTTAAAATTAAATAAAATTAAATAAAAATTAATTTAATTTTTTTAATTCATCGTAATTTTAAAAAAATAAAAAAATCGTAAAATTGCAATTTTCATAAGAAAAAATTATTCGATTGCACTCAAATTTAACACGAGTACATAAATTCATGAAATTAAGGTTCTGTGAAAAAATAATTACAATAGGATAAAGCATGTAGGTGTTATAAGTCAAAGAATTGTTTTAAAAAAGAAAAAAAAACGTAAAATTTCGATTTTCATGAGAATAAATTTTTCGATTACGCTCAAATTTCACACGAATATCTTAATTCATAAAATTAAGGTTCTGTGAAAAAATCATTACAATCGAATAAAGCATGTAGGTGTTAGAGGTCGAAGAAATTTTTTAAAAATCGAAAAAAATCGTAAAATTGCGTTTTTTATAAGAAAAAAATTCCCGATTGCGCTCAAAAACGTGGCAGTTCTAAGTTCAGAGATTTCGAAGACCTCCATAAAATTTCATCGCAATCGGAGTATCGGTTTAGCCGGAATCGTGTTAACAGACACACAAAAATACAAAAAAAAGAAAGAAAGAAAAAAAAAAAAAAAACCATTCCGGATTTTTTCTCCAGTGTAGTGAAATGGAATCTTCGCTTCGCTCGCTACGCTCGCTACGCTCATCCAATAATGTACAGCAAATCTAAAATTCGCAAAATTGCGATTGGAAGTATTTGATTTTTCCAAAATTCACAGCATAACTTACGCTTTCTCCTAGATGCTACTCCTAGGTTTTTCCTAGCAACCCCTTGGAGCTTCCTCTTGGAAGCTAGCAAGGTGGACTTGATCTCCGCCAATAGCGGAGGCTCGTAATGTTAGATTCCCGACATGGAACATGCGCTGCGGGAGGAACGCAGAACCGGGCGTTACTCCATCTCCGTGTTGTGTCGTAGGAGTCGGACGTGATTTCCTCCGCTCTGACGTCCATGTCGATGTCGGGATAGCATAACTCGCTCTTCTAGCCACTAGAGAGGTAGAAGAGCCTCCGCTAGCTGGGTGAAGCATCTAGGAGACAGTAATATCTTACTTCAAATGTTTCTAAGCTTCCTTGAAAATTTTACCATGATCGGATCAGATGTTGGTCCGGTAGAAAGCGAACAGTATTATAGTATTAGTATTTGCACTTTTAGGGCGCTTTAACAGCTAAGATTATTCGCGCCTCCAAGATAAAACAATTTCTATAAGTGTGAGTTACCACCATGTATACTTCTTTCCAAGGGGAGGGACGTAAGGGAAGACGTGGGAGGACAAGGGGTGGACTGGCCTGTGCTGGTCAGAGCGAACAGACACAAATTCATAATAAACAAACACAACTTTTAATGTAGGAAACTTGTCCAGGGTTCAATGCATGCTCCTCTTCAGGTATATTTAGATATTTAAGAGAACTCGATCAATTGCATTCACCTTAACGAGTGAAGAAAACCTCGGAAAGCACTTTTAGCCAGGATTACAGGTGGCGGGTTTGGAATTCATGAACTCCTGAATAAAGAGTCTCACGCTTTACGCTCAAGCTACATCAGTTCTGTCGGCCAAACAAACAACAAAAACACGATGTACCGGTAGCTATTTTTCTCAGGGTATTCAAATTGAAATCTTCGCTGAGCTCGTTCAATAATATGAGGTGTCCTTTTTCTTTCTTTCCTATGTCTTACTTTGGAACTTTCCACACTTTCATTTCTTGTCAAGATAAAATCCGTTTCATTCACAATAATTTCGTTCGTTCTTATGTGTCACGTACTTTTGAATTTCAATCTTGAAATGCTCCTTCGCTTGTTTTGAAATAGTTCCTTCGAGTGAGCTAATCTGATTGTTTGATGTGTCCAGGAAGCGGAAGAGGCTGCTGCTGCCAAGGAGGCGAAGACTGCTGCGCATGCGGCTGCGCGGGAGGCCGCTGCCCACGCAGCCGCGAACCCGAGCGTAGTAAAGTCGCCCTCCGACTTCTCCTGCCACAGCTACGAACTGTTCGTCGGCCAGGAGAAGGGCAACGATGACAACAACAAGGAGAAGATGAGCATCAGGAGCGACTGCGCAGACTCGGTGAGCGAGCACAAGTCAAGGATGGCCGGAAACGGAAATAAAGTTCGAAAGTCCAGTGCGGTAAGTACTTTTGATTGTTTGACTTTCTTTCAGACACATTACAAAAAATGAAATCTTAAGATAATGTCTTGGCGTCAGAAATGTTTGGATAGAAACGAGACCAAACGTTTTCGTCTAGCAGATTCCTGGATTCTCAACGACTTTTAATGTTTTGTTAATGTTTATCAGTAGCTAGACTGAAATAATTTTCGGTTTCATTGATATAAGAGAACTTTGGTAACCGATGTATAATATTAATCAATAAATGTATAGAATATGACCCTAGTGACGCTTTGACATGATCTCAAGTAATATGTATCTTCACATAAGCAATCAGACTGACGTTGAAAGATGTTTTTGGTGAATCATGTACATCAAATGTTCTGTAATAAATTATATGAAATAAGGCCTACTTGTTTCGGCCAGACAACTTTCAACTTTTCAACCACAGTGTTCAATTTGTACGAAATAACATTTAGATTAAAAATCACTCAACTGAACCATAACCTGGGTTACTTAATTTTAATCGCGATATTTCGGAGACACATCTACAAGTCAGTCGGGCTGCAGGCATCGACTATGCTTGAGAAAAGAGATGAAGTCTCCGAAATGTCGCGATTAAAAGGAAGTATTCAGGTTATAGTTTAGTTGAGTGGTTTTATAATATACGTTTCCGGGTTAATGAGATTTTTTAAAGATTTTTATTGTTGTTGGTTTTATTCCTTAAATGGAAAAAAGTTAATGCAAGAAATGCCCAAGTGATAACCTCAAGACAATACTGACCAAGTAAAAAAAATCCCGATTTTTCCAGAAAAAGTAAAGTAAAAAAAAAATTGTAACGTATCTTAAGGTTGAGTAGTGTGCAATTTTGTATGCATTTAAATTAAAAAATTGCAGCGTTATCTAGTTTTATCTATTTATCTCAGAATGTGGTCTTTGTAACTTGATCAGTTATTGACTTCGCCCATTCAATTTTTTTTAAAAAAAGTACAATAATTACATTAGAAAGTAGGAGTTGTGATTTATGAACATATTTATCGTGGCTCGATTATAATGAAATAGGACCCGATCCCACCAAATGAATATTCTTCAGTTTTGCTATTTGCCAGTTGTTTAGTTAGTTTACTGTTGTTAACATAAAAAGAAGCGTTCCACCATGGTGTTTTGACGTCAGCTGTCTAACTTGAAACTTTTTTTTTAAGAAAGCCTGTCATTGGTAGTTGGTTAAGGGTATTTCAATTCACGTGATATCATTTTAATTAGTTTTTGTAGAAGAATTTACCCACTAAGATAATAAGAAAATTGATGGTACCATGCACGTCGAAGAGGAAAAAGGTGCATGGAAAAAGTGGCAATACAAAATTTGCTGCAAGAATTGAAATGGTATTAAAATATGAGTATTTGACTAAATATCGATCACGAGTAGGCCCTAGTCTCGAACACTGTAATATTATCTACTCACGACAAGTCAAATGTCATGTTGTACTTGAAACCCACATTTAAAACCATTCCTCACAAACACAACAAACCAGAGCGTTCTCCTCATAATAATTCCATGTCGATAGGCCCTGGTGTCATCAGTCGGAATTAAAATGAATGTAAGCCATGTCTTTGCAAACTGCAAATCGATCTCTTACCAGCTTGGCATACGACATCTGATTAGACAATCATGCAAACACTTGATGTTATTCAAAACCGTGCAACTAAAGTAGTATTTAAAAAAAATGTGTTTATTCTGAAAGTGCCTCAGAGCAATTAACAAATGTGACCAGCCATCAATTCAAATTTTTTGTAAACGAAGTCCACATTTTTATAAATTTATTTCACGCTGTAATAAACTTTCAATTTATTAATCGGTAAACGCTATCGTTGATCTAATTGATAATTGAGCGAGCGTAGCGAGCGTCTCCACTTGACTCTTATGGCTCGAATGTCTGTTTTTTTTTTGTTTGTTTTTTTCTGTTACTGCTTCGGTACAGGTCGCACCGTTTCTCTGCCACCTAGGCGGGTTGCTGTATAGTTTTTGAACAAAATCCGATCGTTGGTTATAAAAAAAAAAAAATGTTCCGATCGTTATGAAATTTTGCAGGGTAATAAGTAAACATTCTCTCCTATTTTACAAATTTTCAGCTAAATCGGTCAAGACCTTAAAGACTTATTGGTAATCATAATTCGAAAAATGATGTTGTTCCGATCGTTATGAAATTTGTCAAGGAGGCAGTGAAGAAACAAAGATACACTTTAGAAGGCATTTTCCTATAAAAGGCCTAATTCGATTACATTGTTGTCCCGTGGCGTCATTCAATTCAGCGATCAACAACAACATTGAAAGTTTTCGTCTTTTAAAGACTGTTATCTGATAAAATGGACATTATGGGAATGTCGTACTCGGGTCGTGTTGCACGTACCGGTGCTCGCTCAACAACGCGACGGGACTTCAGCGTTTTCCTAGTATGGAAATTGAGCGACCGTAGCGAGCGTCTCCACTTGATTCTTATGGCTCGAATGTCTGTTTTTTTGTTTGTTTTTGTTTTTGTTTGTTTTTTGTTTGTTTGTTTGTTTTTTCTGTTACTGCTTCGGTACAGGTCGCACCGTTTCTCTGATCGACCTGAAATTTTGCACACGTGTACATACCACCTAGGGCAGGTTGCTGTATTGTTTTTGAACAAAATCCGATCGTTGGTTATAAAAAAAAAAAAAAAAAAAAAAAAAAAAAAAAAAAAATAAAAAAAAAAAATACAAAAATACAAATGTTCCGATCGTTATGAAATTTTGCAGGGTCAATAAGTACAACATTCTCTCCTATTTTAGAAATTTTCAGCTAAATCGGTCAAGACCTTAAAGACTTATTGGTAATCATCATTCGAAAAGTGATGTTGTTAAAAACTAGGAAAACGCTTAAGTCCCGCCGCGTTGTTGGATGAGCGTAATTGGTGCATTGAGCTGCCATGTGTTATGCGAATTTTCTGTTGTTCTGTGGAAAAATCATTACTAAGTTGAATTTTTTTAAATTTAATTAAATTAAATTAAATTAAATTAAAGATTTACTTTTATTTTTTAATTTATTAATAGTAATTGTTAAAAAAAATCGTAACATTGCGATTTTTATAAGAAATAATTTCTTGATTGCGCTCAAATTTAACACTAATATATAAATTCATAAAATTAAGGTTCTGCGAAAAAATCATTACAATCGGATAAAGCATGTAGGTGTTATAAGTCAAAGAATTGTTTAAAAAAAGAAAAACCCGTAAAATTTCGATTTTTATGATAAATATTTTTTCAATTGCGCTCAAATTTCACAAGAATATCTAAATTCATAAATAAAGGTTCTGTGCAAAAATCATTAAAATCGGATAAAGCATGTAGGTGTTATAAGTCAAAGAAATTTTAAAAAAATCGAAAAAAATCGTAAAATTGCGATTTTCATGAGAAATAATTTTCCGATTGCGCTCAAAAACGTGGCAGTTCTAAGTTCAGAGATTTCGAAGGCCTCCATAAAATTTCATCTCAATCGGAGTATCGGTTTAGCCGGAATCGTGCGGACAAACAGACAAAAATACAAAAAGAAAAAAAAAAAAAAAAAAAAAAAAAAAAAAAAACATTCCGGATTTTTTTCTCCAGTGTAGTAGAATGGAATCTTCGCTTCGCTCGCTAAAGCTCGCTGCGCTCATCCAATCAAGGAGGCAGTGAAGATTCAACATTGAAAGTTTTTGTCTTCAAGTATTTTGAAGGTATGCCTATGTTGGTATGTAACATTATGGAAATGTCGTACTCGGGTCGTGTTGCACGTACCGGTGCTCGCTCAACAACGCGACGGGACTTTAGCGTTTTCCTAGTATATCCAGAAGTTACAAACATCTATCTCAGACAGTGGTAATCATTTCATAGGCAATAAATTCAGAATAAACAGATTAACCGCGGAAAAAATGGATTTTTTAACCTTTCCCCGTGCTAGGATAAAAAATGTTTACTACCGTGCCAATACTGTTCCTCAAGAAATCCAAGATGCTTCATAATTCAGTAATAAAATAAAATTTTATTTAATTTAAAATGTATGTTTTATTCTTCCTTATTTTAATACTACAATATTACGGGTTATTAATATAGTAATACTACTTTTATTATTGGATGAGCGTAGCGAGCGTAGCGAGCGAAGCGAAGATTCCATTTCACTACACTGGAGAAAAAAATCCGGAATGTTTTTTTTTTTTTCTTTTTTTTTTTTTTTTGTATTTTTGTGTGTTTGTTAACACGATTCCGGCTAAACCGATACTCCGATTGCGATGAAATTTTATGGAGGCCTTCGAAATCTCTGAACTTAGAACTGCCACGTTTTTGAGCGCAATCGGGAAAATTTTTCTTATATAACGCAATTTTACGATTTTTTTTCGATTTTTAAAAAAATTCTTCGACTTATAACACTTACATGCTATATCCGATTGTAATGATTTTTTAACAAACCTTAATTTTATGAATTAAGATATTCGTATGAAATTTGAGCTTAATCGAAAAATTATTTCTCATGAAAATCGAAATTTTACGGGTTTTTTTCTTTTTTTAAACAATTCTTTGACATATAACACCTACATGCTTTATCCTATTGTAATGATTTTTTTATAGAACCTTAATTTCATGAATTATAATACTCGTGTAAAATTTGAGCGCAATTGAATAATTATTTCTTATGAAAATTGCAATTTTACGATTTTTTTCTTTTTAAAATTACGTAAAAATTACGATTTATTAAAAAAATAAGTTAATTTTTAATTTAATTTAATTTAATTTAAAAAAAATCTTTGAATAAGTAATGATTTTTTCACAGAACAACAGAAAATCCGCGTAACTCAATGCAGCTCAATGCACCAATTACGCTCATCCAACAACGCGGCGGCACTTAAGCGTTTTCCTAATATATTTAATTTGATATTATATTGAGCTTATTGTTATTTAGTTGCAATGAAATGAATTAGGCATAATTTGCTTTGAGGCCCTCTTTAATTCTCTTCAACAATTCAAGTTAACGTTACTGTTTTGTTAAATAGAATAGAAATGATAAAATAATTATTGATATTAGGTAAAGAGTTGCAGTAGATGTGGCTGTTTTTGAGTTTAAATTTTAAATGGAAGCTGAAATGCTTGTTAGGCTAGTCGAGACATCTGGCCGAGGTAGTTCAATAATATATTTGGAGAAATGGTTTGACTTCGTGGCCGATAAGTAATCTTTCGTCGTCACATACTCATGATAATAATCCTTGACGGACAAAATATAATGATTTGAAGTGAATTGACTGTTGGCTCGTGGGGAAGATAGTAATATGATCACTCGCATTGCCGAAAATGTAAGGTAATCTAATACAATAACAGCGTTTACCAATCGCGAATGACATATTGAAATTGCAGTAACATTAGAAAATTATCGATGTAGCTCAGATGTTGATGAAATCTGAGGGCGACCTCAGCTCCAGATGTGTTTGGGGAACCCGCACTGTGCTAGTACGGAGGTTATGGATTCCAAGTCCAGTTTAGTGATGGTGGAACACCTAACGACAAATAGTTATAACTGACGCTTATATTTGGTGGAACTGGCCCTGTATGGCGAACATAGGAAGAATCAATGCCACATCTTGCATTATAACGATGTAGAGATTATCTGAGAAATTGTGGGTAATCACTAATCACCAGTATCGCATACAAAGTCAATGCTTCTGATTGGTATATAGCAAAGCAATTTCGTTCAGTTCTAGCTGCATTTGATTGCACTTCGTATCAAAATGTAAAGAAAGTTATGTGTTCTAACGGTAATCATAAGTTTATACCGTAAGATGCAGCTTGACAACTAAAAACGTTTTTAAGGATTATTTTAGCTACAAAGTTTTACAATTTTTTTAAACGTTTTATCGCTTTTCGTGTCTCTTTTGAGTTTCACCAAATAACAAAGTGACCCATTTTAAGTCTCTGAAAACAACAATAAAATAGTAAACACTTAGGCCCGTATTTTCAATGTCCAGTTAAAGTGGCAAGCAAATTTAACTGACACATAACTTGTTTTCACTATGGCAACCACCAATCAGAAGCCTTGTAAATATTTACTGAGAGGACTAACTGCAGATAAATTTTAACTAGACATTGAAATTCTGGACCTTAGAGTTTACTAGACTTCCTATATTATTTTGACGAAGATCTTTGTTTGGTTCACACACACACACTCACACACACACACACTGCTGTTTTGTCTGAAGTCCAAATTGTTGTGTCTATCTATCCAATAGAGTTTGCTACGGCTTTCTGTGTGTCACTGTACTACCCTACTTGAATTCTCCGCTTTCGTAACTATGTGTCTTGGTATGTAGACTGGTGCGTTGCTGTTGTCAAGGGTATTGCGCATGGCTATCGGGATCCCTGTCTCATTATCATCAAACACTTTTACTTGTGTGAAACAAATATCATTATTATGTAGTCTTGAAAAGGCGAATGGTTGTTAGTGAGATTGAGTATATTTTGCAAGCTTGTCATTGTCTGTGTGAATGGCCAACACTTGCTTTATTATTTGCCAAATTTATTTTAATATCTGAACACTATTATCGAGGTAATGTATACACTATTCACTGAAATTTCTATAGGAAAGTTACAATGCCGCTTAGTATGTAAGATTGGCTTATAGGATTTCGAAAGAACATAATTAAGAAATGACACACTAAAACACGAATTGTGCACAAATAGAATGAATCCATTAGAATGAACATGTGAACACATATTTCAAACCGGCCCTGAAAATGCATCACGAAACTCAAGCAGTTTTATTTTGTATTCGTGTTCTATGTTGTTTATTATTAAAGCCCGACAGGAAACAAAATGTTGATACTATATGAAACCATCACCAATATTGTTTTTGGTTTGGGAAAGTATATTGTAACAAGGAAAACATACAACTTTGTCCTTTTCATCGTACATACGAATAAGATTCATTACATAAAACATACGAGTAATAATTAATATGATATGCGATGCGATGCATATGCTTACAATTGCGCTTTACTTTCTTCTTCTTCTTCTTCTTCTTCTTCTTCTTCTTCTTCTTCTTCTTCTTCTTCGCCAAAATTTTATTTTTTTATCCATCGTCTTCTTCAGCTTCTGTGTTGTTTCCAGATATACCTCAAACTGGGTTGTCGTTCTAGAGTTTGCACTTGCACATCAAAATGCCCTACCCAATCGTCATTTTCCTCTCTCGGTGATCGAACCAACTTGATCAAAATTCAAGTCAAGAGATGGTTTGGAGACGTCTGAAATAAACAAAGATTTTTTTAACCTAGTTGACGCTTGGCATTGTTTTAAGATTTAAATATTAAATCAAAACAATATGAACTTTGCAGAATATTATGTCGTTTAGAGAAATTAAGATAAGACATCGAAAGAAAACTCACTAAACGTGACATAGCATTTTACAACTCAGCCAGTTTCTGAGCCATCTCTTGTCCTACAGACAACGTATTACGTTGTAAGAATTCCCGAGAGGGATGCATTCCTTCTCTCACTCTCTCTCTATTTGCCACTCTCGCTCTTTCTCTCTCTATCTTGTGTACGAACGTTAATTTTTACGCATGAATGTGGTTCGGTGTTCTTGCTTCCGCTTCTGTTCTGGTGTGTGTTGGGTTCTATGTATGACCAATATCTGCACTTTGATCCTATTAAATGGTAGTGTTTATACCTTATTTTACGAAGTTTATCAATATTTCAATCTCCTTTCACTGCAGTTTTAACATTATGTTCTTGCCCACGGGAAATCGACTCGAATTTCATCAGGTTTGGACCAGTTTAAGGACATTCCTCGTATATTCTTGCTTAAGATCGAGCTGCGCCCTCCTGAAAGTATTAGGAAGCTCGAAAGCAAGACAAGCTGGCAGTGAAAGGCCATCATTGAAGAGGTCTCGAAGCAGAAAACTGGGTTTTTCTTACTGTTACTTAATTGTTGTACTGTAATGGCTGACGCCAAATTGCATTTTAAGACACTGAACAAACAAACATTTCTGGCAAGAGATTTTTCTCTTTTTCCAAGGTACCGGTACCGTCAGAGTACCGGGATCCAAATGCACCAACTAAAAGCCAGTTTACTTTTGCTTACCAGGGAATCCTAAGGAAGGTATGTGTTTGCTACACTAATCTATGATAGTGAAGTAATATAGAAGTGACCATAGAACAAAGCCGAGAACTTTCCCAATGCCTAGGTTCTAGCCAAGCAAAAGCACCACTCTACAGACCAAACAAAACTTAGAAATACCATTTCCACTGCATTTAATTTATCCTCGTTCACATAACATTATGACTAGGCTGATGCTATTCCGATCTATTACTTTCAACACTTTGTACATTCAAAGGTGGCCTTCAAAACTATGTCATCAAGGACGTGTTTGTGTATCATTAATAATTATTTTTTTCATTATTTTAACATTATCATGGATATTAATTCTTCAGTGTGCATTACTTCTACCTGTATAATATATTACTTTTAAAGGTTAATAAGTTATTTGTTTTTGTATCTTTTGAATATTCTGTAGACCATTAGTTGTGATCAAGACTAATCCAGCAAGCAGCGGATTTCTATGTGTTACAACGAGTTACCGTGAATTAAAATTGGTCTGTCAGCGTAAATACGACACATATGACACTTAACCGCATTTTACCATCACTCTTATACAATCTTCAATACAAGCTCTAATGTTTGTGAACAACAAAACACGTTTTAAGGTATACTAAGTTTCGTTAACCAATATATTGCAGACACAATTGTTGCAATTGAATGAATACATACTGTGAGATTAATACCACTGGATTATTAATTAATTAATATCAAACCCTATTTCCAACTAAGTCGGGTAGGGGGTGGGAGGGTCCCACCACATTCTTGGCTCCACGGGGTTATCGAAGCCGGCTAGCCATGCCTGACACTTCTCCACATCATCTTTTTCTTCCTCTGCGTCATCAACTTCACTTTCTTCCTCTCCTCTGTCTTCTTCCTCAGGGACCTCCACCAGGTTGTTCCATGTTTTTCTCTGTTTGTTTCCTGCATCTTCTTCATACTGTACCTTAGGGATCCTGTCTTTTTGCATCCTCTTCATATGTCCAAACCACCTCAGCCTTTCTTTCCCTAGCTTAAAGTTTAAACTCTCTACTCCTAGCTCTTTCCTTATCTTCGTGCTCCTCATCTTATCAATCTTCGTAACTCCCATTACACTCCTTAAAAATTTCATTTCTGCAGCTTGAATTTGTCTCTCTTCTTTACCCCCAACTGGCCATGTCACTGCACCATATGTGAGTACCGGTACAAAATATGCTTTGTATATTAAAAGTTTGCATCTCCTTGGCACTTCTTTTTTCCAAAGCAGTTTCCTCACTAACTGGAAGAAACTCTCAGCGATACCAGTACGCCTTGCAATTTCCGCGTCTATTTTTCCATCGTCGGAGATTATGCTGCCCAGGTATTTAAACATATGTGTCTCTACTAGTTCTTCCCCTCGAAGTACAATCTTTTTCCTATTCCCAGATTTCTTACTTTTCCCCATAACCATCACTTCACTCTTGTCAATGCTTATCTCTAGTCCAAATTCTTCTGTACGTTCATTCCATTTCTCCACTTTCTTCTGTACCTCTTCCCATGACTTCCCCCATATGAGTATATCGTCAGCATATATTAAGGTTCTAGACGACTCTGGCCCACCCCTCTCCACTTTCCTCAATATCTCGTCGAGTACTATATTGAAGAGCATCGGTGACAGTACACTCCCTTGTCTAAGACCTGTCTTGACTTCAAACCAATCCGTTCTGCCATCCTTAGTTTCCACGCAACTCACATTCTTCACATACATACTCTGTACTCTTTCCACCAATCTGTTATCAATCTCTTTTTTCGGAGGCATTCCCAAACTCTCTCTCTGGGCATCCTGTCATAGGCCTTTGTAAGATCCAGAAAAACCATCCATACCTCCTCCCCCTTTTCCCTTTCTCTTTCCATGAGCTGTCTTATTGAGAAAATCAAGTCCACGGTTGACCGTCCACTTCTGAAACCATGTAGCTCCTCCCTCAAGCCTCTTTCCACCTTTTCTTTCATTCTCTTTTCTAGAACTTTTCATACAACTTGGCACATTGGCAAAGTAGAGTGACACCTCTATAATTACTACACTGTTTGTTGTCACCTTTTTTAAATATTGGTACTATAATACCCTTTTCCCAATCCTTTGGAATCTTTTTATCTCTCCAAGCTGCAGTCAACACTCTGAAAATCCAGTACTCCCCGTCTTTTCCTGCTGCTTTAATCATGTCTACAACTACTTTCATCTACCCCGGGTGCCTTCCCGTTTTTCATTTCCTTCAGTGCCAATTTAACTTCCGCTTCTGAGAGCTCTTCTTCCTCATCTTCTACTTCGTCTTCTCCTGCTTCACTAGGGCTATCTTCGGTAATACTTTTGTGCGCTGGTCTTCCATTCCTTAAATCCTCTACATTTAACAAACTCTGAAAATATTCTTTCCATAACTCTTTCTTCTCCTGCGAGTCGTTTGTGACGGTTCCGTTTCCTTTTCGTAGGAAATGTGATTCTAAAACTCTCCCCCTTTTCTCCTTGATAATGTTGTACAACAATTTTTTATTTCCTTGAAAATCTTCCTCCAATTTCTCTCCGAACTCCACCATACTCTTTTCTTTTTCTCTAGTCACTATTTGCTTTACCGTTTGTTTCGCCCTCCCATATTTTATGACATTTTCCTCTGTATAATTCTTGATCTTCTCTTTCCACGCCAGTCTCTTATCGCGCACAGCTTCTTTGACTGTTTCATTCCACCACGGTGTTTCCTTCTCTTTTCTTCTCCCCGTTGCTCTTCCGCATACTTCCTCTGCACTAGTTACAAAGGCAGCCTTAAATCCTTGCCATTCTTCTTCGATTCCCTGAATGTCTCCACATGGCAACATTTCTCGTATCTTTTGCCTAAACTTTTCTCTTTCTTCTTTTCTTTGTATCTTCCACACCTTAATTTCGCGTCTTCTTTGATCCTCTATTATTCATTACATTTTACCTTCATAGATTTTAGCTGGATATAATTCATGTTGATTTAAAACCTTCATAAATACCATGGTCAATTAGTTGGACTGATGTCCACTTCACCGAATGTTCGTAGAAAGCATGCATAAGAGTCAAAAATAAAGATTTTAGAAATATTTTTGTTTTAACATATTTTATTTATATAAATATGTGTGAGTTTTTAAACTTTCGTGGGTAGGATATGTCAAATTAAAATATTTTACGGTAGAACCAGTAACCACGTACCTTGTTAAAATATCTGTACTAGTTGGACGTTGTCGGTTGAATGCAACGTTTCGCCAATGTTGCAATTGGCCTTTTTAGGCGAGCGTCGAGCTGTTACCAGGCTGAGCACTGTTACTGCTCTGATGACTTGTTGAATGTTGATTGATTTCTTAGTTCCTCGCTGTGTCCGCGCCGGCTCTGACGTGTCAATAAACCCAGGCGTCTCGCATCAGGTGGTGCGGGGCGGCGAGGTTCTTTGGCGTTGGCCAGCTTTTCCCTGGTTCGGCTTCTAGTGGTTGGCCCATTTTGTAGGAGCACCATTCACAGCTATTCTATTTCGGTCACAAGTGGGTGGGGTGTGAGTGCCCCCTGCTGACCTGAGTTGTCTGGTACTCGTAGGCACAATAGCTGCATTCCTATTTTTCCTCTGGTTAGTCAGTGGCGCTATTGTCTGTACTACCAGTGGAGAATTGACTTAAGATTCACTTGGTTTTAAGGATGCTGTTCATGATCGGTCCGGCAGTCCCCATGCCGTGGCACGGCGCTGGCTGTCATCACGCTTGTTCAGGTTATTGTGTCTCTTATCTATTCGTATAATCCGGGGGTAAACTCGATCCACACGGGCTATTGATTTCATGCCCGAGAAATCATTCAGCTTTCTTACGTACATGCGTTGCCAAAGCCGAGGATTTCTCTTTGTGTTCTTCTGCGAGTCTGTGTTCCTGGAGCCTCCGAGACATTTTCCCAGTGGCGTGGCGAACATACCAAATCGGAGCCCAGGCACCGATACCAAAAGGGGTGGGTGGGTGGTCCCGCAGGGACCCACCCACCCATTACTTTTTATTGAAACATAATATTTTATATACTTTATATGACTATTTTAATTGTTAAAATCACACCTACTGAATTGTATGGCTACAGCTCTTACTTACCTTATAGTTTTACTGGACTGTTGAAAAGTTTGTCATGAATCATGATTTAGTAAAGTGCAGACAACATGCATGATGGATATTCATCCAGTAGTTCTCAACTCAACTAATAACAGGTAGCAATTCAACAATTCTGCTAAATGAATAGACAAGTTCGCTTATATTTGATTGAATAGATTGATTTGGGTAAATAAACAGCTGGTGGCATGGAGGCAGTCAGGAACATTTTTTAGTTTTCTGTTTTAATTTTTAGTTACCGTTTTATAAAGCAGGATTATCGACGTCGTGAATGCAATAAGAAGAACATTCTTGGACCTATTTGAATTGAGGTATTTCCAGTACAATTTCTAAATAAAATAGCATTGATTTCAATGAGATCGAGACAGCAAGTTTATCCGTAAAAGAATAAAATCGTATCTTTTCTCTTCACATGTGCAACAAATGCAACAAATGTGGTTGGATGGAAGAGAAGGCTTAACAGGCCTTAATCCCGCCATCAATAAAGACGACAATCAAATCAAATCAAAATCAAATCAAATATTGTTAACAAAGTGTTTCTTCAAAACACACAGATTTGTACCAAATTACCTTGAATATACATTTTCCCGGGGGTAAGCCCACGGAGCCCCTAGTTTTCATTGTTATGCGTTTAAGTAGTTTTCCTAAATCCCAAATAATGGCTCTGCCAATAAACGGAGAAAACGAAAAAAATAACAAAATAGTTTTCCAAAACGCACAGATTATCTTACGATCTAGGACATACAATTTTTTTTCAAATGGGAAGGCCCCCGGATTCTTCTTGTAGGTATTAACTTCTTCATTGATTACTTTCACAGTGTATTTTTTCCCAAATTCTGGCTATGCCGCTACGAGAGGCAAAAAGGAATAACACACTGTTGGCTTTTTGAGTTAACAATTAAAACAAAAGCGCAATGTGTTCAGCGATTCGGCTGATTTTTATAGTACACACACGCACAGAGTCACAGAATAAGCACCATTTATCTTGAATAGTAATCCTCATTCGCTTTGCTCACTCGTCTAATAAATCATATTAATTACCAGTAAAACGCACCAAATCCATTCTAGGATCACCAAAATTAAAAAAAATCCCTGCCGGGCTAAGCTGGGGAAGACAAAAATGAACTACAAACCGTTGGCTTTATGAGTTCAACAAAAAAAAATATATTTTCAGCCATTTCATTAAAATTTCATTACATAAAAATGAGGCTATCAAATCATGTTAATTGCTGGTAAAACGCACCAAATCCATTCTAGGATCACCAAAATTTAAAAAAATTCCTGCAGGGCTAATCTGGGGAAGATAAAAAATAATTACAAACCGTTGGCTTTATGAGTTGACAAAAAAATTGTATTTTCAGCCATTTCATTAAAATTTCATTACATAAAAATGAGGCTATCAAATCATGTTAATTGCTGGTAAAACGCACCAAATCCATTCTAGGATCACCAAAAATGAAAAAATTCCCCGTGGGGCTAAACTGGGGAAGACAAAAAAGAATGACAAACCGTTGGTTTTACGAGTTCAACAAAAAACATTTTTTCATCCATTTCATTAAAATTTCATCACATAAAAATGGGCTATCAATATCTATAAAATCATATTAATTGCCGGTAAAACGCACCAAATCCATTCTAGGATCACCAAAATTGAAAAATTCCCTGCGGGGCTAAACTGGGGCGCGCCCCCAGACCCCCTTGTTGCCCACGAAAGTAGGGGTGGGTTACAGTTATAATATTGTAGGCACCGATCACTCTTAGTAGTTCGCCACGCCACTGCATTTTCCTACCAGTTTGTTCCACATATGTAAGATGGCAGTCCCCACATGGAATCTCGTAGACGCCCACTCCCTCCAACGGTACGGTATCTTTACTACGTACCTCTCAGCATTTCTCCTATTTTGCGGTCTGTAAGATAAACTGTTTTACTGTTTTCTTTTGCTGAAACTTGTTTACCAATCAGTAACCCCCTTTGCATAACGCAAAAATGCTAAAGTGTTGCTCTGCTCGTTTTCCCAATAACAGTTTTTGGTGTGTTTGGCGATTCCAAGCTTTGTGAACCATAGCATTTTAGCCTCATGTAAAGAAAGCTACGGACCGCATTGTTAAACAAATATTAACAAAAGAGAACATTTGAACAGTTTATCTTACAGACCGCAAAATAGGAGAAATGCTCAGAAGTAGTAACGATGTACCGTTTGAGGGAGTAAGTGCCTACGAGATTCCATGGGGACTGCCATCTTACATATGTGGGAACAAAATGAAGAAAATGTCTCAGAGGCTCCAGGAGCACTCGTAGGAGAACACAAAGAGAAACCTCGGCTTTAGCAACGCATGTAGGCCTACATGAGAAAGCTTACTCTATTAATTTCTCGGGCATGAAATCAATAGCCCGTGTGGATCGAGTTTACCCCCGGATTATACGAATAGAGAAGAGACACAATAACCTGAACAAGCGTGATGACAGCCAGCGCCGTGCCACGGCATGGGGACTGCCGGACCGATCATGAACAGCATCCTTAAAACCAAGTGAATCTTTAGTCAATTCTCCACTGGTAGTACAGACAATAGCGCCACTGACTAACCAGAGGAAAAATAGGAATGCAGCTATTGTGCCTACAAGTAAAAGACAACTCAGGTCAGCAGGGGGCACTCACACCCCACCCATTTGGTACCGAAACACAACAGCTGTTTATAGTGCTCCTACTCAAGATAGTCTACAAAACGGGCCTACCAATAGAAGCCGAACCAGGGAAAAGCTGGCCAACGCCGAAGAACCTCGCCGCCCCGCACCACATGATGCGAGACGCCTGGGTTTATTGACACGTCATAGCCTGCGCGGACACAGCGAGGAACTAAGACATCAATCAACATTCAACAAGGTCATCAGTGCAGTAACAGTGCTCAGCCTGCTAACAGCTCGACGCTCGCCTGAAAAGGCCAATTGCAACATTGGCAAAACGTTGCATTCAACCGACAACGTCCAAACTAGAACTGCAATTTTATGAAGATACGTGATTCTTCCGTAAAATATTTTAATATGATATAATGTTTGTAAGGTACAGGTCAAGTTCGTTTACGATGGCTTAGAAAGAGTTGCTTAAAACTGTAAACTAGTAAAACATCCCCCCCCCCCCCCCCACCCCCGGTTTTCGTTTTCCACAGCAAATGTATGAACGACTTTACAAAAAAACACCACACATAAATAATATATTGGTAGTGTCTCCACCGGGGATTAATATATATAACCTTGGTTTTATATAGAAGGCGACTATGACACTGTCATGTTAGTACTTAGAACGTGGAGTCAATTTTTTAATTTCTGTCTAAAGTAGTTGAATGAAGTCTTTCAGGGTTATTAATAATATTTATAATATAGCTTTCGGTTATTCGTGTAGTAATTTTTTTTATATATATATATAATTTATTAGCATTAAGAAGAGTGAGGTTTTAGTGATGCAAAGAGTCAAAAAGTCTCAATGATATAAAGATAGGATCACACTGAAGGGAGTAGAACTGGAGGAAAAATATATGAATTCCAATACCTATAAAGTTTTGGACTAATGAAGCAAAAGTAGGGAATGAAGTTAAGCGGGAGTGGGGTTGGCGAAAAGTTTTCTAAAAGCAGAATTTAATTTTGGAATGAGCATTTCCCTAAAAAATGAAAAAATGCTCCATAAAAGATGTACTATCTACCCATTTTAAAATAGGGTGCTGTAACGTGGAAAATGGGCTAAAGGAAAAAATGCTATACGGGAGCTGAGAAGAATTTACGCATGGGATTGTGAAAGTTGGACAAGATACGAAGTAGTATGTTTTGAATCGTAGTATGGGATTGGCCATGACCACTTGGTTTCCTGTATATCGTTTAAAGTGATCGTAGTATGGGATTGGCCAGCTGAGGAGTGAAAATAGCTTTTTTGTGTAATGCTAAAAAGCGCTATTTTTTCACTTAAAACTAAGGTTTTCCCCAGCCCCTTTTTTATTTTATTTTCATAGTAGGGATGTTTGTTTACACATTTTTATGCAGATATTGATTAACCTTGATGACGAAATTTTAAAAAAAAATTATAAAAATTTTTATAACAATTTTTGAAGGTGGAAAAAAAAATAATGCTCAAAACGGCTATAAAAAAACTTGAAAAGCTATTTTCCGTACCTTAGCCAACATTTGGTTTCCTGTATTCTTTTAAATGGATCGTTTTTTGGGTTTGGCCAGGACCATTTAGTGTCTGTAACCCTTTAAGAAGTGATAGTAGTGTGCGAGGGGCCGGGACCACTCGGTTCTGTATACCCTTAAAAAATGATCGGGGGGTGGGATTGAAAGGATTACAAATGTTCTGTATACCCCTTAGAAGTGATCGTAGGTGAAAGAGGACCTTGGCATCTTTCTTTTGGAAAAAAATTTAAACTCTTTGATAAAAAATAACTGCTTCTCGATAGTTGAGCGAGCTAGCGGCGTCTCCCCTTATCTTTTGGCTCGAATGTCTGGGTTTTTTTTTGTTACTGCTTGGTACGGCGCGCTCTGATCGACCTAAAATTTACACAATGTACATACACCTAGGGGGGTTGCTGTATATTTTTTTAACAAAATCCGACGTTTTTTATAAAAATAATTAAAAAATAGATTGTTTCATCGTTTTGAAAATTTTGCAGAGTCAATAAAAACAAAATTCTCTCCTATTTTACAAATTTTTTTAGCTAAACGGTCAAGTAGTGTAATAAAATTACATTTAAACAAAAGTAACGTTCCATGGGGAAAGAAAAAGTCGTACGAGAATTCTGGTCATATGCACTGCCACTAGAAGAATCAAAATCTATCGAGGAATTGTGTATTATTTGTTATCAAAAAGTAAAAAAGTTTTCCCAAAGAAATGATGTCAAGGTCCTCTAGATAGCGGTGGATTTTATCCATTCTCTCCTATTGTACAAATTTTCAGCTAAATCGGTCAAGACCTTAAAGACTTATTGGTATGTAACATTATGGGAATATCGTACTCGGAAAGTAGTTATGAATTTAGATATTACCAGAAAAAATATTGGGTCCACCTCGACCCGGAAAAAATAATTGTCAAACTTGGTATTTTTGAAGTTAGGTCCCATCGGCAAAAATCTCCCATAAGAAATAACATGAGAGCGATCTTTATGCCCCATGACCTTGGAGGATTTCGAGTTTCGAACCAAAAAAATATCGGCCATTATTGACGTACTCTACAGCCTTTTCTGTAAATACTCTACATTTTGTTTTAAAATTTGGGCAAGTGGTTTGGTCAAAATACGCTGATTACCAAGAAGGGGTGTGATTTTAGAATGCATATTTTTGGGTGTTTGAGTGTTTATTTATGCACTGTTTCAAGACACGATGTTATAAAGGGCTATTTTTAAGCGAGCGAAGCGAGCGTTTCCATATGACTGTGCCGGAAAAAATAGTCATTAGTTTTTTTTCTTTTTTTTGTTTTTTGTATGTCTCGCCATAACGTTCGAACGGAGGTTCGGATCGAGTTGAAATTTGGACCATATAAAATAAACAGCTAAAGCGCTAGACGCCCAGTCTCCTATCCTTCCAACCGAGCGCTAGCATGGACATTAGAAGCCATCATGAATAGGGAAAAACCATTTCACTGCAACATAGATGCTTCATCTAGTTGAATGAACTAAGATGTAGTGGATTATTTGGACGTCGCGGGGATAAGAAAATACGTAAACAGATGGCGGACATTTTAAATTTTGTGTCTATGTGTAAAACGAGAAAAGTTGTCATTACTCTCATAAAACAAATCAGAAACCGTCCCGGGCCTACGCCCAGATGTAGAAAATTATTTATAATACAACAGTGTAGGCCTAAAGTTCCATTAGGCTATAGGACTACATTCAATTAATGCTAACATAACACGTTTGACAAGCCCTAGGCCTCTCCTAGGCAACCCTAGACCTGCACGACCTTGTTCAGACACACATCCCGCACAAATAACTAGTTTTGATTACTTAGAGCCTAATGCAGATAAACAATAGTATGATAGTCCACCAACTTGAATTGTTTTATTCGGAAATCGGGGTAACAGAGAGATTTGCGGAAGAAAGACTGTTTTTCTTCAATAATATCGAGAAATCGCCATCTTGCGGTTTTGGTTTTACACCGCTTGTTAACACAAAGGCTGCTAAATTTAAAGGTACGATACATTAAGACGGCGGTTGGAATTTCCCTAATCATGATGGCTTCAAACTTCCACGCTCCCCACGGCCATACTGAGCAGAGTCGATAAAGAAGTTTCCCCTTTGGGGAGGTCCTCCAACTCCCTATACCGCCCTGGGTTAAATAAAAAGTCGATTTTTGGCGGTTGGAATCTAACGTTCCGCGCGACTCTGTGTGACGATTGATGGAACTACTTCAATAAAACTACGTCACTTTTCTACTAGTAGTCAACAGTCGATGACGACAAATGGCGGAAACGTCAAAATATTAAATACGATCGAATGTTGGCGAATGTTTTCGCATAAAGCAAACTCTCTTTATTAATGAGGATATTTCTGATGGAGTGGACCTAAGCTTAGGACCTAGGCCGACAATATGTATTGTTCAAGATTTCGATTTGAGTCCCTAGGGTGTACTTACGTCTGAAAACTGTATTGTGGCCTTGGGCCTAGGCTACACTTACGTCCGTAAGGCTTAAATAACCCATATCTCGATTGATTTCGCACGAAAATGTCAGTGACGCCTGACCTGATCTACTGAGCGTATTAGCGTGCAGTGCTTTTATTAGTTTCACATTTGAGCCGCCCTCAGCGCGCAGAGCGTTAGATTCCGTTTTGACTTGTGAGTAAGGGGACCTCCCCAAAGGGGAAACTTCTTTATCGACTCTGGCTTATATTATGTCATTGTTTCTGGCCACTATGCACTGCCACCTAGAAGTAATCAAAATACTATCGAGGAAGCAGTGTATTATTTGTTACCAAAGAGTCAAAATAGTTTTCCCAAGGAAATGATGTCAAGGTCCTCTAGATGGCGTTGGATTTTATCCACAAAGTAAAGGTTTACCCACGGGTTTACCCAAATACCTTGGCAATAAAAAATAATATTGGAAACATGGCCCCGTGGACAGCGAACGTCGCAAATTTTAAAATTAAAAAAATGTGCAATGTGGGTCTAGCTATAGCACGTGCTTGCTTATCAACGCGTCCAACTAAACGTTTCCTAGTAGATTGGTACGATGCTCTTGTATCTATGTTGAACAAAAAAGAAAATAAGTTAAAGCCGATTTAAGAAAATTCCCAAAACGCCAATTTTGGCAAATTTCCGGATAATGTTTTTTTTTAAATTCGTATAAAATCACAGTCACAATATATAATTTTTTAAATTATCATTTTAGTGTAGTATTATGCTATTGTATAGATTATGTGGTAAAAAATAATATTCGAGGGTAATAACTCCTTGAGACAGCTTCTGCATGTCAATTCAAGTCGTTCTTTGTTTGGCACTCCACAATTATAATTATGCAATCATGTGAAGTTTGCAAGCAAGCAAATGAACCAACGCAACGACTAAACAATAATATACTGGATAGTGAATCTTACACACACACACAAATGTCGAAAATATCGTGCATCTTCAAGTTTATGTTATACAACTCAGGTTAACGTTACTGCGCTCTAAGATAAACGTGGCTCAGATGAAATACGATTTAGTTTCCAACAGCACACGTGAATGAGTTTTCCAACCGCAGAGGAGGTGGGGAGACCTTAATAATTATATAGTATATGGGGGAGACGGGGTTTCAGAGTAACTGTTGTATTTACATGCCAGACCAATGAAATCACGGTGACTTTTTTCGAAACGTTGTTATTTTTCTAAATCCTTCGATGAAAATAAAATATAAAAGCAGGCCGAACGAATGTGAATTTTGAAATTTAAAATTTTGGAATTTCTTGATTGATTTCCAATTGTAATAAACCCTTCATTTTATGTTGTAGTGATTTGTTTAATCATAATCATGATATTATGTTAATTTAGTAACTCTTCAAAATTTAGTTTAGATATTTCATCTTTGCAGAGAATGTTTGTGTTTATTTACTTCTCAATAGTTTAGAACAACATACGAAACATATACCTGTAATTTCATGACTAAACCTTGATTGTAACCATTTTTTATCCTATCCATTACTCTTCAACCAGAAACCAAGTACACATAACACAAACAAAATCACAAATTTTCAAGAAAATTCCATGACATGTACCTCCATGGTCGTGGCAAGAGTTAAACGATGATCAACAAATCACGGTAATGCATTAGACAATGGACAGTATCATATTTCCGTGCTCAAGACCTCAAGCAATGCAATTAATCGAATACTGGATTCCTCGTTTGTTATGCTATTTATCTGGATTCTTTCCACATGCACAACGCTCTTTCTCTCTTACCTTGTTGAGTTATTTATCTGTGTTTGCATCAAATAACTACTATCTGTATTTGAATATAATGTAATTGAATAATTGGAAACCCCCTCTAGTTTCGTATTTTACGGGTGTGCAAACACAAAATTCTTCCATCTTATAGCACCTAAGTGTGACACTACTTTCAGCATCCATCACTCTGGTTTAAGCACGTGAGCTATTGCAAGTAAAACACTTATTTTAATCTGTACATAACTACAACATCTGCTCATCATCCTTTCAACACACACTTCTCGAACTAATCTGATCCCTTTCCCAAACCAAGAAGGGGACACCACACTACCCTGCGTCACTCCTCTCAGCTAGGTTAGAAGATAACCCAAAGAGTCCATACCACTGGTTTAGATGCAACTGGTGGTAAGAGTGGTTGTTTGTCGGTGGTGCAGGCAAGCTTGAGTTTGCCCGGCTCCCCGTTCAATCTCCGTCGGGGCTCGCGAGGCAGCCACCAGTTCACCCTGCGAAACGGACGTAGCCGGCTCGTGGGGCCGCCGGGAGGGGACCGAAAGCCACTGGTGTTGTCCACATACCTCGATGCTCAGGTAGTCAGTTCATTTAACCAAGTTTACCATCAAAACTATTCATCCTCTTCTAGTTTATAGAAAACAAACTAGATTAATTTGGAATGAAATTGTCACATTACATAATGTGCCTCTTGTTGCCTTGCTGGCTAAAAAGTGGGCTTGCAAAAATGGTAGATTTTGCTTATCTTAGACAACTTATTGAAATATTGATAAATACTTTACCCTAGTTTTCGTATCAGCAAATCCCATCATACATGAGGCTGGCTACGTAATTAGGTGTACCACAAGGTTCCTTCCACGGTCTTTTCCTCTTCCATGAAGTCTCTGCCCTGTGCACCTCTGTGGGCTTGACGTCTATCTGAGTATGGTTGCTTGTGAAAACTCTTATTCTACTTTAGCACCTTATTTTACCAACGTCTATGTTTTTCATTCACTTCACCTTAGTCATCTGTATGTACTATTAAATACTGCACAAAATCTGACTACATATTTCCAGAAAGTTATGAACATTCGTGAGTTTGTTCGTTTGAGTGTACTTGTCCAATACATGGATTAACTAGAGCGGAATCTCGCCTATCCTTAACAGATACCTGTGTTATTGATGATTGTGTTGCTTATCATAGCTACTGACGGAAGCTAGGTGCGCTGACATTGAAACTCAGGGAAGAATATGTTGCCATCGCAACAATGCAGATTAAACCATCTATCGGAAGAATAATACCACTTAAATGCTAAATCTGTTAATACAGCGGCCCGAAAAATTAACCTGGGGTTTAATAACTATAACCATATAGCATATTATGCTTCTGTAGCACTAGCAAACTTTGCTTGTACCTCAGTTACTAATGTGACGTCCGGTATTGAACACACTTTTCAGGTGTTGTTTTTTTAGATTAATCTTATTGCAAACCCACTAGGCAGCAGTCAGTTAGTGATAAGGGTCTATTTTACGATTACATGCGAGTCAATGAAACGTAATTCATCAAATTTTACATAATTATCTTCACTAAAGAAGCATTGCCTTCACATAT
This sequence comes from Sweltsa coloradensis, assembly GCA_024449915.1. Taxonomy (NCBI): domain Eukaryota; kingdom Metazoa; phylum Arthropoda; class Insecta; order Plecoptera; family Chloroperlidae; genus Sweltsa; species Sweltsa coloradensis. The sequence goes on from JAMZAV010000728.1 coordinate 150,787, forward strand.
TAAAACATGGAACTATAACTTGAAATAAGAATTATATAATATGCTTGAAAAGTAATAAAATTGCCATTTTACACTAAAACATAAATACATAGACTCAGGGTGAGGTCAAAACTTTCTCTGATTGATCCGGAACATGATCTACCCTGTCCATAAACACATCGGAATCATCTAAATACTCCATTTCTGAGATCCACAGCATGCCTGCATGTTCCAAAAGTAATAATCAAAATTATCCTTACTTTCCTTTGAGTGTGGAGCGAGAGCTTTCACATATTCAAATTGTTCATTTTCATACTCCAGCCATGCTCCAGCCGTCAAGATCGAGCCAGAGAAATTGGAATGTTACGGACCGCAGCCTTAAGCAACTTCGTTTGTATTTCAAGATGTAACTTCGGGACTCCCTTGTCCATAGTTTTCATGTTTGTAGCCTATCCGCACTTGTCAGTTTATTAGATGTATGCGTTAAATTTAATAATTGCAAGTCTAATAATAAAATAATGCCACATGCAGTTTACACAAAACTTGATGCAGTACACAAAGCAACATGATTGATTAGAGGCATGCATTACGAAATCAAATATGTGGTGTCGTACTTCTATTCATGCTTATTACACACATAGCAATTCGATTTTTATTTAAATAGTTGGCATCAAATACATTCGAATTTTGAGATAATTATAATACCGAAAGCCATTTTCACCCAAAAAATATATTTACGATATTTAATGCTCCCCCCATTAGATTACAGTAAATGTAAATCTAAAGAATTATAATCGAAGTGATTCATTTTCTATAAAGTTTCTACATATTATATTCATTGCCGTAAGATCAAAAAGCTACTTTTACTCTACAATCAGATAAAACTTGAAAATTTGAACACCAGCTATAGTTGAAATTTTAATGTTTCATGACATTCTAAGAGTGAAGATACACGACAGACACACGCACAGAATCCATCCACACCAGTCGCTTTCTATTAGAGTATGTAGTAATAACAGTGATAGAATCTCTCCCAGGAGCATCTGCCCTATGCCGACGACTCCAACGCCGTGACGCCCATGTCCGAAGAGAACGGTGCGATGGTGGTGCCCATCTACTACGCCTCGCTGGGGTCGAGACACTCGTCCTACACCTCGCACCAGTCTCGCGTGTCGTACACTTCCCACGGCGACCTGCTCGGCGCGGGAGGCAAACCCATCACCAAGGAGAGTCGACTCAGGTCCAGGTCCGGTAGAAATAACGTCCCCAACTCCACACCATACATGGCAGATTCAAACCACAAACAAATGAGAGACTATGTAAGTGCACTCTTTTTTACGTTTGATCAGTAGTTTAATCAACCCTCGAATTTTAAATTTTAGTTAATCATTGTTAGTGAATAAATATGATTTGATAATATAAAACTCCCTATTACACGTTTTCGCTATTTCAAAAAAATGTTCTCAGAGTCAGATAGTATTTGTAAACATAACAAAATACAAACCCATCGACAAAATACATCGTCCAACTGTTGCAAAAACCATACGAATTATGAACAACTATTGATGAATTTGTGTTACATCGAACAAATTCACTTTTCAGGAGACGTCGTGTGAAAGCGACGACGGACTTACGAAGATGAAACACCAAGACAACCCATTCATAGAACCAACACAACACCAAACCGTTGTAGATATGAAAGGTAGGTTCACTTCAGAGGACAACGGATGTACGGAATAAGGTTTCTCCTGTGTTGGGTCTCGGATACAGGTGGGGCGAAGGCCTCCCCCCCCCCATTGACATTCCGATTTTGATTGCGTAGGGAAGGCTCACTGGTTTTAGATATTAGCACTGGTGTACATAATCAGTAGATATTCACGTAAAAACACCATCACCGTACTTTATAACAATCCAAAGTAAATACTTTCTATTCCACAGAGGTACAAAGTAATACGTTTACCCTTTCCCGCGCTTTAATTGTGAAAAGACGTGTGACGTCATAACCCTATGATGTTTATGAATGAAATTGACCACGGTCTCCTAGATCACGAAGCGAAACTCAACTCTCGGCCGTTCACCAGCTTGTGTTACAATAGTCCATTGTTGACATTTATTTTATTAATGTTGTCATTAAACCCACTGCTTTCTAGATGCTACTCGGAGGCAGTGGGTAAAACCATTAATCGTTAAATATTTATACAAAAATTTGGCATTGTTAAATAATTATTGTTTATTAGTACTTCTTATACTAGAAACAAATTTTATTCCAAAAGGCTTAGCCCCTAATTAACATAATCAGCAAAAATGCTGTTTTTTCAATGAGCACACGGTGATTGGTTGTAGTGTATAGTTATAGTGTTATGACGTATTTTCCTGTTTTCCCGCCATTATTACGAGTCAAACTGTAAGGCTATTCCAAAGCATTCTTACCGATATTTTGAAAGTCAACGGAAAATGGCTGATGTTGGTTGAATGAATGAATAACTTGAAAAAATAAAAGAAGCAAAAAAAAGTTTTTTGTTTTATATGCAATTTTTGGGTCAATAAGAAAAGTGAAGTTCTAGGTGCAATACTTAATTTTGAGCTATGAATTTTTTATTGTTTAAACCCATTTTTGTCTACGCTCCGAGTATAAGGGTGAATGAAATAACATTTGATTTACGACTTTTTTCGTCCACCGGTTCAAAACTTTTATTTGCACCATGTGACCAAACAAATCGCACATCGAACATTATTTCAGAAAATTATTTCCCCTTATACTCGTAGCGGAGACAAGGGTGTGTTTAAACAATAAAAAAAATCTTAGCCTAAAATTAAGTATTTCACCTAGAACTTTACTTTTCTTTTTGACCCAAAATGTTCGTACAATGGCCAAAAGACTATTAACCCGTCCAATTTTATTTATTTATTTTTATTATTATTATTTTAATTCTTCTTTACCATTCAATTCAGCCATTTTCCTTTGACTTTCAAAATATAGGTAAGAGCGCTCTGGAATAGCCTTAAGCTCACATTTATGTCTGAAAATATTTTATAAATAACGAACATTTGATATTTACGTAATCAGAAACAGGCCCCGAGTAGGCCTATAGTAGAATAATAAAAAAAAAAACGTTGTGAGTCGTCCCTGTTACAACAATCATCTATATTATGCAATTTTCCAATTTTTAAAACGCGTTTTAGGTCTTTGAAAGTTGCAAATTTGCAATTTGTTTGTACCGAGAGCACAATTTGTATCAGCTAGAGCATCGGCACGTAGAGCCGTAGGTTCTGGGCTCAATCCTCAGTTGGGGCAAAACTTTTGCGATTGCAATCTCCCAATAGATAACTTATTATACTATACTAGAACCAGAACCTCCATCGTCAGATTTAAACACAAATCCACGAAAAATTGTGTCTATGTAACCCTATTAAATATGTATACCAGTTAAATTCTAGTCAGCCTTTGTCCACAAACACAATTGATTAAGGTTTTTCTCATTACTCCTATCATCAACTGTTTATTGTATTTGTTCGTGTTTGTGTATTTTCCAGACAGAATATAGTTTCCTAAATATTACACAAATAAAAACTTCATAAACATAATATTATCTGAAACTGAATATACCTAATTCTGACCTACTGTGTTTTATAATGCTGAAAACAGTATTTTAAAAATGTGTAAGTCCTCAGGTAAATTTATAACATTGTCGATATAAAAAAAATTAGGCGAGCTATTTTGCTGTGTTTGATTTATTTAACTCCTGACGTTTCAAAACGACAGTGCGTAAGGCAGACTAAAATCTCTATTAATAATATTATCCCGATGCTATACGAAAATTAAATATGTTGGATACGATTCCGCCCGCGGTCGACGCCAGAATCAACAACGCTAATTATTGTGAACTGATTGTGTATCGATGCCAGGACGGATTGCTTTCACTGGACTGTTTACAAACTCTCAACACAATAATCAGAGGCGTAGGAACCGGGGGTGGGGGGTGGGGGCAACTAACGTGAGTTAAATATTAATCCCAGAATTTCAGTAGTAAATATGCACATACACTTATTCAATTCGACAGTTACCTTGCTAAAACAAATATGTTTGCCTGTATGCTTCGTCATTGCAAAAAAAATTAGGTTGAAATTTACTAATGGGCCACTTCACGTTTAGTTTTTTAGTTTTAAGATCGCAATAGTTGCTGTAAAACATCGTTTACAGATTCCGAGTGCAGTTAAAACATGACAAAATAACTGAAGTATGGTGAAAAAAAAATCGCCTTTGCCGAAAAGGACTCTGGCGGCTGGGGTTCCACCCCGGGGAGCCGCCCCAGCCCCCAACTGCCGCCCACAAAGTATGCTAATAAATTTTCCCCACAACTTTCAAAACGATCGTACGCGCCTGACAATAATTGATGTAAAATTACAATAACTATCACAATATAATGATTTTTTCGATGAATTTGGTGGAGGTGCCGGGTCCGAGACGGATCGCGAGTTTCGAAAACGAATATCAATTTCGTAAAACTAGAGCTAGGAGTGTGAAATTTCACACGCGCACACGAATCGCCACGAAAGTAATATGAACGAAAAGTTTTGTTCCGGGCCTAAGTCAGTAAAATAGCAACATATTTTAGCAGAATGCTCACTGAACCGAAGATGTTGAAACTTGGAATAGTATAATAGGTCTAGATGACGCATGAGCGCTGCTGTACCTGTTGCTAATTCTTCGGCGCCTGGCGGCCATTTTGTGGGAATTCAAACTCAAATCTAATGACACGCCAATCAAGGATTTGTAATCAGGGTTGCATCATGTTGTGTATATATTACGTTACTTATTTTTAACACTTATAACTTTCTTATATAACAAGCATTTTAACACAAAACACTAGGCCTACATCCTGCACCTCTGTGAACTAGGTTGAGTAGAGGAGAGTGGACCTTTATTCACTAAGACTAATAGGCCTACACGGTACAAGTTACCACCTCTTCGTGAAGAGGAATTGAATATTTCCTAAGGCTAAGACGTGGTATAAAATGAATAATAAAATAGAATGTGCATTTCATGTGAATCATGTTACAGGTATATTACTAGTATGGTATACTTGTATTGAGTAACAGGTATGATATAATAAAATGTGATTTAGGATGAATTATAATAAAATATAAAACACCGGCATTTGGTATGATATAATGACTATGAAAAGGTATTAGTATTGAATTAAAATATACATGTATAGGGCCTATATAGAATACGGATCTGTAAGGGACAGTTGGTAGTGGAGGACAAGGGTTAATCTTTTAGGAATCGTTTAGCGAGTAAAATGCTCTTTCCACTAGAAATGCTTTTAATTTGGTACTAAATGTAGTATGAACTTTGATGTCTCTGATGTGTTTTGGCAGCTTAATGTATATGACTGTTCCCACAAGATGGCCGCCGTTGCCGTGTTCAATTATAGCAATGGGTTTTCGTGGACTGCCGCTATGGAGTGCAGTGCTAGGGCCTTGCACTGAATAGCGAGCCTATTATTTACCTGTGTAAGGTTAATATAGGCTCTCTAGCACTGAACTGACCAAATTAATTTTGATCCAAGTTTATAGCCCTTTTAACCAAAACAATATGAACGTGAATCATGTATTAAATAAAATTAATTTGGGGTTTAAATATATTCCTATTGGTACACAATATACATACAATTTCTCAGGTTATATATTATATGGATTTAACAGCTGCTGTCACGATAATTGTATAACATTACATTTTAATTCAATATTATTCTAGTAGACGTAGGTCCATGGTACATTGTGGTTAGGGTGAATGAATAAGGAATACGTATAAATACTCCATATATCTCAGATCTCACATAAACGCTATAGACTGTAAGATCATAAAATAAATAAAGATTCATCATGATAAACAATACGAATAAACGTACTAACAATATTGCATTATCACACAGATGTGATGGTTCTCAACGACATAATCGAGCAAGCCGCGGGCCGGCAGAGCAGAGCTAGTGAACAGGGTGGTAAGTATAGCATCTGTGTCATCTGTGTTGTCACTGTGAACCTACAGCCTGCTTCTTAGCCTATCTAGTTCAGCAAAATGTGAATGTGTGTTTCGTATTGGTCGTTACTACTTTCGAACTTCTCTGGCAACATACCAATTAATTCCTCATTGTATTTAATTTCTTTTCTTTATTTCTGCATAATAGTGTTTGCATTTATTTGACGAAATCAAGTGATCGTGTTAAAAGCTATACAAAGTTCTAGGTGAATTCCAAACAAGCGCTTCTAGTGTATTAAAAAAGTATTCTGGTTCGAACTTGATTCAAATAGTACACACAATGATTTTCTTGGGGAAAGAAAACAAAGAAATTCTCTGGACTTGTTCAGTTAGGCTGTTAGAAAGCATGGCTCGATCTTCAAATCACCGCCTTGCCTGTAGGGTAAAAACACGCTTGAATATCACTCATTGCAATGATTCCATAGCTCACTGCTTTTCCACGTGTCTTCATTGCACCGCCAATAGAAGAAACAAACGACATCTTACGTCTTATTACACATTTCAAGATCTGAAATAAATAATACGCATACACAATCTGAAATCAAATGATACATTGTGCTAACTGTAGAATTGCTGTATATATTTTTACATTTTAAGCGATACGAAAAAAAAACATTTGAATTACTAGAACGTTATTTAACTATCATGCTTGTATTGAAATTTGCAATACTTACTTCCTTATATTTTAACCAAACAATATGACACAAGCAAAGGAACACATAATAATATTATGATGAATGGGTGACAGGTCAGATTATAAAAGCATTGACAGAATGTTAGTCAATTTTATCTGCCTTAAAATGTTGTTTACACCCACCATTCCTAGAAGTAAAGCATTTCCTACAGTCGTTATATATTTTTAAGACTAAATGACGAACAATATTGATTGATGAATGCCACCATTTTATATTTACAATTCATTTAAATCGTTGAAGAAATGTCTTTTGTTATCAGTCACCATGTTTCACGAGAAAATAAATGCTCGATTTATTTTCAGATGTAACTTATTTCACTAGTTGGTGGTCCATCTTTCATTTAGTGACCATATAAATAACTTAACCTGTGCCTCATAATGATAGCGCACCACTCTAGGTATACATTAAAACAAACTGTACAAATTTGTTATTTTAAGCACTTGAAACGGTTTACTAACCTACAATTTGCTTTTGAATGTGTAAAGATTAGCACCTTTAGTACAATAACATGGTTGAAGATTTGCATTTAATTATGCAAAAGTTTTAGAATAGTTGCTTATTGAATAAAACATAGAATACACCTAGATTGGTTGAAGTAAATATCGCTTCTTAAATTAATATTCTCCAAAATGATTTTTTAAACTTTTTTTATATTGTTCGAAACAAACTGAATTTAAAATATTATATGAAGTAAATATTTTGTATTTACGCTGCATCACTTTCCTGGAAATACATTTACGATATGGCTGTTCTAATTAGTCAATTTATGAAACATCCAATCACGTTTTGTAATGTCAGTATTGGAGAATGTTGATTTAGCCTGAGTAGACCTAGGTTCCACTCCAAAGAGAAACTGTTTCAGGATCTAGGTGGACGTCGCCGGCCAAGGCATTCTCTTTCAGGTATAGGTCGTTGCCACTAAAGACCATCGTCTAAACTCTTTTACGTTTAACATGTTTGAAAAGAAACTCAGTGCTAAGACAAATATCCCATTCAGAAAGTAGAACCGCTATTCTATTAATTCCCAGATTGCGATATCATTCGCTTGGAAACATAAAATGAAATCTTGGTTTTACTCCTGTTATGGCACGAGTATTTGACCAAATTAGTTTGGTTTAAAATTCATGCTACATTCCATATTTAGTGAATGCAACAGTTAAAAATTCATGATAAATATGATTTTTGTGGGAAGCCTGCCCAGAGTGCAATGCATGCCCTTCTTCAGGTGCCTAACTAGGAATGTTGCGGATAGGACAAATTGTGAACCTCTAATATAATTATTCAACAAATTATACTTTGGATGTCAGAATCAATTGATGTTTCTACAAAATACTTTCTAATCATTCGACTGAGCTGTGATGTAACAAATTATTCTAGAGTTTTTGATACTCTTTTGTGGCAAGACTTTTTCTTCGATCACGTGAGAACCTGAAATGACCATTCAGCTGCGTTGAGAAAACTGTAAAGTTTTATCCTCTGAAGTTTCTCTTTGAATACGTGGAACATTGCTGTTGTCGTAGACATGGTAGCGCTGGTCATACTCTCAACATTTCTGGGTCGACCGAATTCCTTTAACGAAATCGTAACATAAATTAGATTTTAGAATGTCAGATCTTTCAGTCAACTTAAAGGTCGTTTTGGAATATATGAATGTACGGTTTGAGCAAATATCATGCACAGTTTATAGTACTGCCACGATCTGGGCTGACTTAAGTAAATACCAAATAAATGAAGATTAGTTTGCAAAAATCTAGATATAGTATTTCCTTTTAAATATCATGGATGTATTATAAATGAGATATTTCGAAAAACTCATTTCTACTATTTATATGTTACTTTTCTTAATATATGTTATATGTTGTCACAACAAGTTTAATGTTTAAAAGCGTTTTTATGCGTTTAATGAAAATTTTATCTAAAACATATATGAAGTGATATATTTTCTTGTAAATCAATGCATTAAAAATAACTAATTTGCATTTCTTTAATTAATATGAATGTACTATAAGGATACGATAACAAATGAGAATGCTATATAGCGCTAGATGTACAGAAGCTAAAGAACTCACGAACTCTGAACCAATGATTCAATACAATGAAAATATAAATCCTGAAATAACATAATTTATGACACGCTTAACATCGAAATCAGCGGAAAACTACAGTGTACATTTCAACCGTCAGCGTTCTATATCTCGAATATACAAAGTAAGTGTAATTTTAATTCATGTCCAAACCTTTTAGAATTAAGTATAATTGGATGAGCGAAGCGAAGACTTCAATTTCACTGACCCCTTAAAAAAATTTGCTCGGGTGTTTTTTTTTCTGTCTGTTTGTTTGCTCCCTACCGGGCAAACGGCGTATGTGATCTTGATGAAAATTGGAGGGGACCTTCGAAATCTCTGAACTTAGAGGTGTATTGTTTTTGGGTACATTCGAAGAAATATTTCTTATGAGTATCGTACTTTTACGATTTTTTTCGATTTTTGGTGCGATATTTTCGTGCCATTTGGGCCGATTCTGACCAAACGGGTGGGGCTACAACGTTTATTTTATACATGGACATTAAGGTTATGGTGATGTAGTACCTTTTGAAAGAAAAAGTTGAAAAAGTTAGCCAGAATCCATAGAAATAAAGCTTTTAATATAAGTTTTTTACGGTAAACAATAGCAATTGACAAGTAACAATAGAAACTTGACAACAATCACCTACAATGCGTAGGCAGCAAAGCAAAGCACTTGCAAAAGTAAAGATATCCCACGCAAATTAAAAACTTAAAAAAGCTCATCCATCAACGCGACTAAAAAAAGCGTTTGCGAAGCTTCCTAGTATCCATTATATTATATTTTAATTCGTTTGTTTTCATAATGTCTGCGCTTGAAAAAGTGCTATGTTATTAGCACCAACCATTGTCATGATTAAATAACTGTAGGGGCTACATGGATATCAGAAAGAAAGAAAATTAAACATAATTTTATATATTTAATATCTCGATAGCTATCAGTCCTAGATAAAAGGGCATCACAATACTGGGATTTGCTGGGGATGTCGAGAACCTAATTATGTTTATGAATTACGGCGCAAAAACTAGAAACTATAAACCAAGAGCTTTATTCACATTAACCAACATTTGATAATATAGTTCGGTATGTTACAAATCTCAGGAACATTCCAAGAGGACACAGGAATAGCTGGTATTCAAACAGGTAAATGGTAGTGATATGTGATACTAGGAACAAGTGTTTATTACTATACACGGATTTTACATTTGCACCTGACTTCAATTTTATCACACCGGCCATTTTAACTCTTAGGCTTCAGCCAATTATTAATCACACACTTTGATATTCTGTGTTTTAATATTCATTTTTTACACTTATTGCAATAGAATGCATGCTCCATGTATGGGGAAGCACACACATCATAATTATCTCATAATCATTCATTTCGATAACAATTTATTTAGTAAACATGAGTCATCTTGAGCGATAGGTAGCCTGCTTTGAAAAGCTTAAACGACATGCAAAGCAAAGAGACACAGCTTTGCTACGATAGTTTCGAGAAATTAAGTTATTTTTATTAAACACACATTTTTCATCAAAATATAGTGAAGTATTTTTTTCGTAACAGCAAGTTGGACATTCACGTTCTAACAATTTGTGTTCATCTTCAAAAGCTTGCTTTTGGCTCTGAAAGGTCCAGAAATTTTGATGTAATACAGCCTTCAAACTGAAACCCCGCGGATGTTAGTCCAAGATTGAAATCATCATGGCTGCTTTCTCCAGAATTCACGGACATGAATTGATTCTCAAGTTTTGAAGGTTGTATTTTTTCAAAAGAATAAATGCAAAAGGTCTAAGCATGGTGATTTGTATTTCCTTCTTTGTCTCAAAATATATTTAAAAAGTATTATATTACGTGTTAAAATGTTTCATTATTTTAACTTGAAGACCAACATTATAATGTCAAATGACCCTACACAAAGTCTCTTGCATATTATTTAAGAAAATTTGTAAGTTGAAATTCTTCCTTCAGTTTATTGTAATATTTATTTAGTCATTTACTAATTTATCTTTCACGACTTTCGTCACACACCAATTTCACTCTCATTATTTTAATTACTTTTTGGCAAACCTATTTGAGTATACCTTCACATACTTCGGAATAATAATGTTACTCTCATTTTATTTAGGTTAATTGTTGGGAGAAAATAAATCGCAATTCCCCGTCAGAGACAAAAATATTTAAGACTTTTGTTGCTCACAGTCAATCATAATTTGATATTTTATTTGCATTTTCTTTATAGTTCAAAATTATACAATGTTTCTCAGTGCAGCAATGCAATTACCAAATATAACTGCTATTCTGATTATCACCATCAAATGATACACTAAGGCGACTTTAATGCAATAACGATGAACGCATATTTACGTTTTACATTAAGAAATATGAAATACAATGTTATTTTATACCACACAATAATATTCAAATTTTGTGTAGGTCATGCGTCTTCGAGTAAAAATGAAATGTTTTAAAAACACAAAGCTTGATATCGTAACAACATGGTTGCACATTGATACCTCGATAAATTCAACTTTACTCGTCTAGTGTGCAGGGACAAATAACCACGCTTGCGCATCTAATGCCATCTATTCCTTTGAACAAGCAGTATTATCAGCCTACTATATTAAAGGAAAAACACACGAAAATCTGCTCTTTCCCCAAAAAAGAGTGGTACTTTTGAATCGAACTGTACTAAACCATAGCATAGTGTCCATCTATTACTTCCCAACAGACGACGACGAAGATGGCCCTACGGCTAAAGAGAAATGCGTGGCATTATGTAAAAGAGGCATCGACATATTCTGCGTGTGGGATTGTTGCTGGCTGTGGCTGAAACTCCAAGAATACATTGCCTTGATCGTGTTTGACCCGTTCGTCGAGCTGTTCATCACCCTCTGCATCGTCGTCAACACTATCTTCATGGCGCTCGACCATCACGACATGAACAAAGACATGGAGAAGGCGCTCAAGAGTGGCAACTACGTGAGTACAAAAATAATTATCCCCTTGACCCCACCAAAAAATGTATCACGCAAAAACTCGAAATATGACATTTAAATTTAAAAAAGTATGTATGTAAGGCTTTTAAAAACTAAGTAAGATAATTTTTAAACATTCATTCAGAGTTCATTATATTACACAGTTCTGTTTATGTTTTTTGGGGGGAAGAGGGGCCTAAAAGTGTGCTAGTGTAAAGCAATATTGCCGCACTTACCATGGTCCCTAAGTGTACTAGTATAGAACAATAGAGTTTCACCTACCATGGCCCCTAAGTGCTAGTATAGAACAATAGAGTTTCACTAACCATGGCTCCTAAGTGCTAGTATAGAACAATAGAGTTGCACTTACCATGGCCCCTAAGTGCTAGTATAGAACAATAGAGCTACACTTACCATGGCTCCTAAGAGCTAGTATAGAACAACAGAGTTGCACTTACCATAGCCCCTAAGTGCTAGTATAGAACAATAGAGTTTCACTTACCATGGCTCCTAAGTACTAGTATAGAACAATAAAGTTTCACTTACCATGGCTCCTAAGTACTAGTATAGAACAATAGAGTTTCACTTACCATGGTACCTAAGTGTGCTAGTATAGAACAATAGAGCTGCACTTATCATGGCTCCTAAGTACAAGCATAAAATAATTTTAAAAAGTGGACAACAGTGCGTTTCTATTTCTGGTTTGGTTGTTATTTTATGTGTTGTTTGCTTGTTGTATTCACGTAAAATCGTGGAAGCTTATTGCGAGAAATTTCTGATTAATCCACTGATAATTTAACATATTATCATTTTGTTAATGGGAATTTAGATTTGTATAGTTTAGCATCTGTGCTGTATATGTTTACATCAAAACAAAAACTTAAATACAAAAAATCTGCAGATATATCTGAAGCGTAGAGTGCAAGAATCTGGTTTGGAAGGTCCCCCGATTCGATACCAACCTCTGTCAATAATGAGTTAGACTTTTTCGACAGGAAGAGATTGTTATCTTGTCAAAGTCATTAGACCTTCCCTTCATATTAGTTAGACTACTAGATTAGACCTAGTTAAACAACTGACGTGGGGCATGCTTGTCCACATCAATAAATAATGTGTCAGAACTATCATTAAAGTCTGTAAGTGTGCAAAGATTTGATTCGATTAACTAATTTATTGATTGTTATCCACAGTTCTTCACAGCGACCTTTGCGATCGAGGCTACTTTTAAGCTGATCGCGATGAGTCCCAAATATTACTTCCAGGAGGGCTGGAATATCTTCGACTTCATCATCGTGGCCTTGTCCCTAGTGGAACTAGGGTTGGAAGGGGTGCAGGGGTTGTCTGTGCTCCGTTCCTTCCGATTGGTGAGTATAGACTCGACTTCGGTTGCTAGGTAGAACAACTGCCGGGTCTCTGTGACTCGTCCGAACAACCTCCTTGGTCCGAACACGTGAGCCAGTGTGAACGCTGAACCTGCGACAATCATCGGTGACGGTCACATGTGTCCTAGTGTGAAGCTTTTAAAGCAACAAGCGTTTTGAGAAATAATGGAAAACATTCAAATATTACCAAACTTGTACCATGCTTGTACTGTAGTAGGCTATAAGCTAACCATCAGCATGAACTTCATAGACGTATTATGAAAAACAATGGTCACATATTTAAAAAAATTATAAAATAATTTCTTGAATGCCATAATAATAAAGGTCTGTGAAATTCATACTCCACACTGAGCGTTTCATGTGCAGCACTTTCTCGGACTACATGCAGCCAAATCTTTAAATGTTGGTTCTCTCACCCTAGGTTCAAGTATCTCGTAGTATTTTCATTTAAGTGTATTGAATGTTTATTTTTGTTATTGCACCATACACATTTCGTGCTAACAAAGTAACCAGACGTAGCCAAAATCGAAAAAAAGTATAATGTTCTAGTCTCACTTATCTGAGTATAAGAATAAACAAATTAATCTTTTTCGTAGTTTCAATGAAGACATTTCGAAAAGTAACATTTTTAAACACCAACCAATTTTCGGCTGAATTTGGTGGTGTTCTTGCTACTTAGTCTGTGATTTCAACCCTCGTCCAGTCGTAGACACGGGTAAAGATGATAACAACAAAGTGCTGTGATCCGTGGATGTAATGACTCATCCTTCTTCTTACAGTTGCGAGTGTTCAAACTGGCCAAGTCCTGGCCAACACTCAACCTGTTAATATCCATCATGGGTCGGACGGTCGGTGCCCTCGGAAACTTGACCTTCGTGCTGTGCATTATTATATTCATCTTCGCCGTGATGGGGATGCAGCTGTTTGGCAAGAACTACACGGGTAAGCACACGTCACGTCATGACAGTTTAACAAACTATGCAAGTTTATTTGATCAAAGAACGGTGCTTCGAGTCCCGAGTTTTAGTGAAGGTGACGATAATTACCTTAAAAACTTGGATGGCAAACATTCATACGTCAATTGAACCAGAACAGCTACCAAATTTTATTTTTATAAAACATTTATACGTTTGAGGGTAGTTTTTTTTGTCTGTGTCAAGGGCTTTTAGCCCCCTAAATTTATTAACCGTTCTAGCCCACCGTGACAACGAGGCAGTTCTGTTTGTTTTGTAAGATAAAGATGGTTATTGGACAATCACTTTTCTTATCCGACGTTTTTAGTAGAGTGATTTTAATACGCGTTAATTTATTTTATTTTATATTTGCGAAATACAAATCAAGAAAAATAGGAAATAAATGCACAGATCCTTAATGTTTATTGCAATAAGCACTATAATAAGTTTAACGTTAGTTTTCTCTGCAAGGAGAGCGAGCGCTTTGTTAGAATTATTTTCTTATGTTCTGAGAGAAGTTGCAATATCATACATGCCTTGGCCATAAGATCCTTTGGAATTTCGACCTGGATAGTTTTTCTCTTCTGATAAGCAAATCGTGGGAAGACATCTGGCATTCTGCGCCTAGTTTTTTTTACGACGCATTCTTGCTTCGGGCATATTATGTGTATAGTACACGCTTTGGTTTTCATTCATTTTCTATACATACAATACAGCTGTAATAAATCTGACTTAATATTTGAATTCTCAAAAAAATTTACAATTAATTATGTAAATTTGGTCATCCCGGGAGTATTTTGGGATTATTTATTATTAGTCATGCAGATAAGTGCACTTAAGTCAAATTGTGCGTTTCACGAAGACATGTAAAATTTCGCACTCGATAAGGAATGTAATTAGAAAATGATTTGACTATAGGACTATCTCAATATTGTCGCACGATACCATAGCGGCCATTTTACAAGATGGCCGCGAAAAATATTGTTTGAAAATATTATATGATATAATGTTGAAATTTGGTAAATACATTGAACATGCTAGTGAAAAATAACTTTTGTTGAATAGGGCCATGTCAAACTAACACAGTGGCACCAATGGCGGTCATTTGCAAGACTGCCGTCATTCACATATGAACCACGTAACTTTTATGATATAATTTTGTTGTTTTTTATCAACACTTGATCAACAATGTGGTATGTATCCACTATTGAGTATCTTTTTTTTATTATTTATTTATTTTTTATTGATCTATAACAACAGGAATTAATCCACAAGTATTAGGTAACTGAAACAAAACAATTCAAAATACAATTCAAAACAATACAAATACGTTATACATACCATTAACATATGAACAACACACAAGAACACCCAAGAACAGTCCGTGTGGTTTAATTTTATTTATTCCAACGTTTCGGGCAGTTCTCCCTGCCCATCTTCAAGGAATTAAACATAAAACAATATAAAAAACAAACAAAACCTTACTTCATAACAAACACTGCAACTAGATACATAGACAAAAACTAAATTGCTTAGAAAACATAGGTAGGGCCTCCTCATGACAAATTATACAACCAATGATAAAAAAGAAAAAAAAATGTTTTCTAAGCTATTTAGTTCTTGTCTATGTATCTAGTTGCAGTGTTTGTTATGAAAGAAGGTTTTGTTTGTTTTTTGTATTGTTTTATGTTTAATTTCTTTGAAGATCGATCTTTGGTTGGTTATCGTTCACTCGTCGATTGCGTCAGGGCCTGCAGGGTTGGCTTGGTCACTTTGGTTTACTGTCCCCCTCTGAAAATCAGTAGTGTGACTGAGTGGATAGACTCAAAATACGGATTTTATTTATTTATTTAGTGTTGGAATCGATTGTTGTGTAGCATAATGTGATCGGAGAAAATTTATATTATTTTGATAACAAAGAAAAACTAAAAAATTGTATTGAATACGTTTAACTTGCTTAATTTTGGTGACGTGATGTGGATTCCACACAACAATGGCGTAGTCAAGGTGGAGTCGAATCAAGGATACACACAGCTTTCTTATAGTTCTGGGTGAGAAGTTTGCGGCACGATTTCGTTTGATAAAACCAAGAATTCTTGGTGCCTGTTTGCCTTTTGGCAACGACGCAAAGGTAATCATTAAAAGAAATATCCGAGGACACCTGTACACCGAGGTCTCTGATGGAATCAATAATTTTTAGTGCTGCACCTTCAATGATGTATAGATAACGTAAATAATTTTTCTTCTTCTTTGTATTTGTAGCCTTATCACGATACATTTATCGACATTGAAGTGAAGTCCATGTTCTACACCAATTGGCAAAATTTTCAAGCTCTAACTGTGAATGAATTGCTATAACATTAAAAACTAGCAATAAACTATTTTGTTATAATAATACAATTGTTTTTCATATTTTATTGTAGACAGTTACAGCACAGTTTTTTTTGCAAAATCTTGTTAAATTAAGCATTTAAAGTATGAAAAAGGAAATGTTTATAATTCCATTTCACTTCGTTAAAATAAATTCCCGTTTGTTAAAGGCGAATGATGACTGACATTGGTGCAAAATTGGCTTTCTCAAAGGTCTCAAACAATATGTTTGGCATCCATCTTGTAAACTAGCCGCTATTGGAGTCGTGGGACAATACTGAAATAGCCCTGTAGTAAAATAATTTTCCAGTTACGCTTCCTTATAATTATATCGTGTACCAAATTTTATATGTACATCATGAAACACACAATTTTACTGTTAAAAATTGAAATTAATTTGGACAAACACTGTTCTTAAAATAAATATTTTAATATAATTATATTAAATACAGTATATGTCCAAATAATTCCAATTTAACAATCAATTTACCGGTTCTACTAGTTTCAATTTATACATAATTTTAGGAGTTCACACATCTGCATGACTAATAAAACACACATAACAAAAACTTATAAATAGACAGCCAAACCTTACACACTCAAAAGAAATTAGATCTAAAAAAGCACCAAGCTCATCTACCCTTCCACATTTGCGCATTCTTTATCAATTCATAAACGTACAGTGTTCCATAACAGCATCAAGGCTTAGCACGAGTTTGCAATAAGTAGGAAAACGCTAAAGTCCCGCCGCGTTGATAAATGAGCTTTTTCGTAAATTTTTAGTTTGCGTGGGACCTCTTTTTCTTTGCAAGTGCTTTGTGAAAGCATTGTAGGTGATTGTTGTCAGGTTTCTATTGTTTATTGTTAATTGTTATGATAAACCTAAAAAAAACTCATATTAAAACCTTTATTCTATGGATTCTGGCTAACTTTTTCAACTTTTTCTTTCAAAAAGAAATACATAACCATTACCTTTAATGTAGATGTAAAATATGAACGTTGTAGCCCCACCCGTTTGGTCAGAATCGGCCCAAATGTCACGAAAATATCGCACTAAAAATCGGAAAAAATCTTACAAGTACGATATTCATGAGTAATATTTCTTCGATTGTACCCAAACCGTAGCAAGTCTAAGTTCAGAGATTTCGAAGGTCCCCTCCAATTTTCATCAAGATCGTATATGCCGTTTTCCCGGTAGAGAGCGAACAAACAGACAAAAATACAAAAAAACAAACAAACAAACAAACAAACAAAAAACACCCGAGCTAATTTTTTTGGGGGGTCAGTGAAATTGAAGTCTTTGCTTCACTCGCTTCGCTCGCTACGCCCATCCAATTAATTTAAACGTAATAGTTCATCAAAGTTCTTTTTTCTAATTAATTTAAACGTAATATCATGCAAATTCTATTTTGCCAAGCTTTTCAAGGATGCTGTTACGGGACACTGTACGTTTATGAATTAAGAATGCGCTAATATGGAAGGATAGATGAGCTTGGTCCTTTTTTAGATCTTTTTTCTTTTGAGTGTGTAAGGTTTGGCTGTATATTTACAAGTTTTTGTAATGTGTATGATCTCATTACTTTTTCAAGTTCCATTGCAAAATTATTCGTTAAAATATAATAATTTTATCAAAGTTAATTTAATTGCTATGGTATTACTAATTAACAATATACTGTAAAATCAAGTGGTCCAAAGACTGGATTTTTGTAAACAATTTATAGGCGATCATTGTCAAGTATCTATAGTTACTTGTTGTGTGTATGCCTGTATAAGGCTTATATTAAAACCTTTTTTTGGAAGCCTTCCAGCAAACTTTTTCAACTTTTTTGTTTCAAAAGACACTATATCACTATTACCTTAATGTCCATGTAAAATATGAACGTTGTAGCCCTACCCGTTTGGTCAGAATCGCTGGCCGATTGAAACTGACGAATTAGACCGTAGTAGCAGTAGCAGTAGCAGTAGCTAACATCCTTAAAGTGATTTTGAGCATGTTTCAAGCCATTTTTTCACCAAGAATGAATGCTAGTACCCCAACCAAATTTGGCATGTGTTGTCAGGTACTTAAATCGCCTTGATTTTGAAAGTTTTTAAGTTCACATCACGTTTCATGACGGCTGGGTGACACCTCGATTTCACCCCAACTCTGCTTGCTGTATAAGGTGCTTGAGTGTGTAGCGCACCGCGGCTTGGTTACTGCGCCCTAACGGGCACCTAGATGAAACTGCTAGAGATGTGCAAAAATGGTGAGAACGAAATTCGCGATTTTTTTAAAGTTACAATAATCCCTTCAAATTCAGTTTGCACATGAATCACCTGAATTGTGATTGAATGGTAGGTACCAATTTCCAATTCGCGAATTTTAGTTGATAGCGCGAACTAGTGGCGAAATTAGCAATTATGTCTTTAAACGCTAATTAGGTCACGAAATTTCAAACAAAGTTTTTTTCAAAGTTTTGGTGGAGGTGCCGGGTAGGAAGTCGAAATTAAATTAATTCTGGCTGGTACCTATGGTGGAGGTGCCGGGTCATAAAACGCGATTGTGAGATCGTCATAATCGTTTGTACGCGTGTAAGCTGAAAATACTTCATATCAAAATATCGACAATACACAAAAAATACAATATTTCTTATTTTGGTGGAGGTGCCGGGTAGGCGAAATTAATCCTTGTAAAAACTGTCTGGAACTTTGAAAACAGAATGCTGTAATTGAGCTTAACATTGAAACTAATTCTCACTCTCTTGTGCTTTTTTTCATTTAAAGTAATCATTAATTGTCCCGGAATTTGTGATACTGATATTATATTTTAAAACATTTTTTTGCGTTGTGCATTATTAAATTGTTTTTTTGGTAAATAGGGCCGAACGAAAAATCGCCAATTTTTATTTTTATTGCGCGAATTTTCAAACTTAAAAAAATGCACGTCTTTAGTAATTGCCCATAAAAAAATCACAAAATGTTCCCAGTATTACCAAATTTATATTATTTAATTGTAAATGTTACGGAGAATCCAAATATTAAGTCAAATTTATAAGAGCTGCAAGTATAGAAAACGAATGAAAACCAAAGCGTGTACTATACAGATAAGCCCGAAACAAGATGGCGTCGTAAAAAACTTAGACCCGGGATGCCAGATGTGTACCCAAGATTTTTTTATTCTCAAGGTATACCCCAACAGGATCAGAAGAGAAAATTCATCCAGATTAATGTTTCTACGGGTCTTATGAGCAGGGATTCAGGGTCAAAGAATTGAATCGCTGTGCTGTGCAATGGGTTTAGGCAAAAACCTGTCTTAGTTGGAGAACAAGTATAGGGATCTACAAAATGCCCTAAGAGCTCAAACACAGTTCGCACTCACTTCTGTGGCATGCACATGACTGTGACTCAATCCTGTGTTCAACTAATAGCAGTGTACTTAATGTATATATCGTCATGTTAAGGATGTACATATTGTTAAAGGGGCTAAAAAAACCCCAAAATTATTTTTTACCACGTAATCTATAGCACAATACTACACTAAAATGATCGTTTAATAAATTATATCTTGTAACTGTGATTTAACACGAATTTTTTAATTTTTTTGATCCAGAAATTGGCGAAAATTGGGTTGTTTTGAGAAATTTCTTAAATCTGCTTTAACCTGCTTCGTTTTTGGTCCACATAGATACAAGAGCATAGTACCAATCTAAAATGCCCCTTTATAAAATCGTGTCTTAAAAACTGTGCCCAAATATACCCTCAAACACGCAAAAATATGCATTCCAAAATCACACCCCAATTGGTAATCAGCATATTTTGACCAAACTACTAGCCAAATTACAAAACAAAATACGTGTATAGAGAATTTACAGAAAAGGCTGTAGAGTACGTTAATAATGGCCAATATTTTTTTGGAACAAAATCCTCCCCAAGGTCACGGGGCATAAAGATCGTCCCCATGTTATTTCTTATATGGGAGATTTTTGCCAATGGGACCTAGCTCGAAAAATGTCATGTTTGACAATTTTTTGGGAGGTCATGGTGGCTTTTTCTGTTAATTGCTAAATTCATTACTAGTTAGCCTGAATGAAATATTTTTTTGAGTTTAGCGGTTAAATACCCCTTTAAGGACTTATACGTGGGTAAGTTCCATCCCCGACTAACCGTTTGTCATTGCACTAATATGTAATATCTTTCTCCTCTGTGATGCTATCAAGCAAGTACTTCTGAATAATAACATTCCTTCGTACGAATATTGTTCATCGTTATTATTGTATTAATTTTCGTCTTTTGGCGATGCAAAATCGACAGAAACTAATTCGTCATTTGACCCATAAATTGTGTCGTCAAATTGTTTTTAGGTGATTTATAAGACGACGCTGGACATTATTAATAAAATAAAGAGTATTTATAAACTCAAACTGCTTATTTTTTTTTAGATTTTCGGGTAGTTTACAAACGACTGACATTTGAATATGCCAGTACTTTTGTGTCATTGCTTTACTTACCTGTTTAAATGATCAAATTGATAAATAAATAAATAAATAAATCCGTATTTAGAGTCTACCCACTCAGTCACATAACTGATTTTCAGTGGGAGACAGTAAACCAAAGTGACCAAGCTAACCCTGTACGCTCCGACGTTATCGACGAGTGAACGATAACCAACCAAAGATCGATATTTTAATAGCAAATATAGCAATCAGTGGTATGGACAGTGTGAACACCCGCGGATTAACGCCAGAATCAACAAGGCCGATTCTGAACAACTTTAAATTTATTTTGTGCCTCGTTGCTAGGACGGCTCTAAAGTCACCGTTTACAAATTCCTTGGACAAGAACTCATGGACTTAGTCCAAATCAGAAGTTAAAAACTTCTGACATTAGCGGAAATCAAACCCTGGACCTTCTGCATTGGAAGCAGGTAGCTAACCACAAGACCAACGAGCCTACTACTACTAATCAACGTTTGTTGTTTGCAAGTTATTTGTTGAGTTGTAATCATAATTTTGTGTAAAATATTATGTACGCTACTTGGAGTTAGATTAAGGACTTAAATACATTCTATGAATTAAAGTAATTGTTATGCAAACAATTTCATCTGAAATGTATATATCCTGTCGTTTGTTCTAAGAGAAATAAAAATATATCGATCTCTATAGTGATAAAATTTCATCTTATTGTCTTGTTTGTTTTCCAGATAATTACAATCGGTTTTGGGACCACGACATGCCTCGATGGAACTTCACCGACTTCATGCATTCCTTTATGATAGTATTTCGTGTGTTGTGTGGAGAATGGATCGAGTCCATGTGGGATTGTATGAAAGTTGGGGATTGGACGTGTATTCCCTTTTTCCTCGCAACTGTCGTCATTGGTAATCTTGTCGTAAGTATGCAAAAATACACACAAATGATTAATGTGTTTTTTGTTGTATATTTGCCTGCCTTCATGAAGTGCTGTATTATTATGAAAGTGTTTCGTGTGGGAGTGGATATAGAAGGACGTGTGTTCTCAATGTGCTATGCGCGTGGGGAGGGGATATAGAAGGACGTGTGTTCTCAATGTGCTATGCGCGTGGGGAGGGGATATAGAAGGACGTGTGTACCGTTCTTTCTCGCGACGGTCGTCTGGTCGTACCATTTCTTTATTACCCATGCAGCGAGGTGCAAACAAACCCATTTTTTCGATCTGGTAAATTAGAAGTTATGAACAACTTCAACAAGTGAAAAATCACTTCCTTTTTTATTCCCGTTGTCAGGTACACAATCATACCTTGCGCGACCTTCTTTAGGTGACTAACTCGGTATAATTTACCAGGGCTATTTTACAGGCCTTGATTCCCAGTATTCGCAAGGCCAGGTATTGGTGAATCAACCTTCTAAAACTGAATTTGCAGATTTTTGTAGATTATTATTCTATGACAATTTCTAGTGTAAAAAACTTTATTTTATTAAAATCCGACGATACATTATGCTTAATCATATTTTTTATAGAGTTGTATTGTTGCTTGTAGATAGCCATAGCAACCACTTCATAAGCATTTTTCAGCTTTATACCTGTTTTTCTCAGAATAATATAATTTTGACAGGTCTTATTAGAGTAGGATTTTTTTCTACAAAAGCACTTGACAGATTTGACTAAAAATTTCCGGCTATTTTCGATGTGTTACAGTACACAACCCCTTAAAAAAAAATTGATTGGTTCATTTTTTTTATATTAAGTTTTTAAATGTGAATTTTTCATCAAAATCTGTACTTTTGCATGTTTATATATTATTTTGTTTTGCATACATTTTTCATGTAGGGGGTTCATTTGCAAGGGCTTGTGTATAACATATTCCTCCACACATTCTCAAAATTGTAGCCAAATTAATCTAATATTTTGGGTAAAAAAGTACATGAATTTAGTAAAATTAGCATTGCAAGCATATGGCAAAGACCTCCCCTTAAGACTGTTGGCTAAGCTCAAGCAAACCCGAGCAAACCAGGCTTTGACGCAGAAAGCAGATGTAAAGTCAGGATCACTTGGAAGCTCTATCATTATTTTGTCCTATCGGGTTGTGGTTTGCACCAAAATGTTAAGTAAGAATGTGTAATAGTTGGTATCAAGGCACATTTTCCAAATACCGCTCACTCTTCTTATTAATGACCGTAAATATGACACCAAAATGTTAATTTGTAGTAATTTCCCAATTTTGTGTAAGACAATTATTTGAAATTTAAAAATGAGCTTTGATAGAGACACGCGCTCATCCTTTGTGAACAGCCTCCCAAAAATGCAGATTTTTTTAATAAAAATTAAAGGTCCAAAAGCTGTACGTTCTGTATGTGAAATTAGCTGGATTTGACGATCGAGCAGTTTTTTAAATGGGCATTTAACATTGTAAAAAAAGTTGGCCCGAGATTGGCAAACAGTCTCAACGATTAAAGAAAACTTTTGAAAGTGCGACCTCCCGAATCAGAGTCTCACCCGTCATTTATGCACAAGCTTCCTCTAAACGTCTATCCTCTGTCAGTCAGCACTAGATGTGCATAGTTCTCAAGTTGCATTATATAGTTCATACTAGTGTTTAGTGTTTTTTGAAAATCGAATGATATTGTTATTAATGGCCAGCTCCCTTTATTCTTGGCTATACTACTTAGCATCAATTAGGTATAATAATCGCCGTTGAAAATTCGCTTCTGCCCATCTGAGAGTTCTTTCAAATGTAATCTTAAGTCACCAGGGGTGTGCAAGTCCTGATTTTTAAGTTCGAGTCGAGTCCGAGTGTACTTAAAATAACTCCAGTATCCAGTCCAATTCGAGTCCGAGTACTTCGTGTTTTTATTAAATTTCACTATGTTTACAATATGTACAATATTTGATTTATTGATGTAAGTCTATTTTCTGAAGGCTCAAAAAGTAAAGGCAGAGTAACATCTAATTGATTTTAAAATGTTATCTATTTCTATTTTAATGATCAATGACAAATTAATGTTGTTTCGACTAGACTATGACATATAATTCAGTAAGTGATATTACATGAAAATGTTGACAAACAAACATCGAACAGACATATTTTTATTATTTTTGCGAAAAAAGTTTAAAATTTCCAAAAAAATACAAACATGAATTTAAAAAAATGAGGGTAATATTATGGCTATTCATGGTTGGTAAGGTAGCGTGTTTTTTAACGTTTACGCACACTCGCGCGACCCGTCACCTCCACCAAAATAATTCATTTCTTGATACTCAAAATTTTGAGTACTCTCTCTTTCCTAAATTCTTAATCCTTTATGCTAAAAATCAGCTATTACTCTCGCTTTACAAGTTCCTTTCTGACGGCTCCCCCAAATAAATTAACTTGTGATCATAAATATCAATATTTATGTAATAAAATAAATATTCTATTGTGTACATAATTATTTAATTGTCATTGTATCTTACATAGTATCTGAATTTTTAGTTTGAAAAGTATGTATGTACATCTTATTTCGACTATTCACCTTCTCTTCAAAAGAGTCATACTACATGACCATGTACTTGTCGAGGGGAATAACACTTATAAACTTATTCGTTAAACTAAGGCATATTATGCTTTCTTCTGACGTTAAAATATAAAAGAACTGTACATGAAAATAAACTGATTTAAAAATGTTCCTCAGATGGAATTACAGTAAACTGCATAGGCATTGTAATTATTTGTATGTTTAACACGATCATTTTATTGCCAATAAATGATCATATACTCACGGATGATGTGAATTATCTTCATTTAAGATCTCGTTTAAAAATTTGAAAAAAGATATGGTGCCAATAACATATTACGTAATTAAAAACTATTAATATTATAAAATCACATAAAAATAAATCGGCACATTCACAATAAAAAATGTCAAGTGGATGCTCAAAATAGGTTGATCTTATTCGAGATACCACGCTGGACAATACCAGTCAATGGTTAATTGAACCGAAGATTAGTTGTTTTTGATTTTACGTAGTCAAAAGTCGTAGTAGAACTTTTACTTTTACACTCAATACCAATATTTCTCAACCGGTAGCTAGTTTGACAATTCGTGCCTGTTTGCCATTTAGCATTAATGTTATATAAAACCTGCTTGTTGAGGTAATCTTTGTCATTGTATGTCCAACCAGGTTTTGAACCTTTTCTTGGCGTTGTTGCTCAGCAACTTCGGTTCGTCGAGTCTGTCAGCGCCGGCCGCGGACAACGAGACGAATAAGATAGCCGAGGCCTTCAACCGATTCTCGCGTTTCAACGCGTGGATCAAACGCAGTCTATTAAGCTTGGCGAAGATGTTGCGAGCCAAGTTAACCAATCAGATTTCCGATCAGACGCCAGGTGAGGGACCCTCCTCCAGTTGGAAAGAAGGTTTATATCCAATCAAATCGCTGCCTGTCCTTTCTACTTGTGCGTAATGTTTGCGTGGACGTGAATGCTGTGATTTGTGTTTGTTTTCAGTTCACGTAGCCTTGGTGTAGAACATTAGCGTTGGAGTGGTTTTCATACATGCAAGCACAACATATTATTGTCATGGGGATGCAGATTGCAGGACTATAAACAACGTTTGATGGGCTTTCAGTCAGTACATATACTGGCCAAAATTAATTTTAAATAGTCAATGTCTACATATTTTAACTAAGTTTAAAACTTAAATAATCGGGAGTATCAAAATAGAATAACGCTATTGTGGATGTTACTTTACTTTCAGTCCAACTCAAAACTATGGTTAGTAAAAATTAAAATCAATGCTGTACAATAATTTATGCACACTTCGTTAGTTAACTTGCCAACCACCACGTGGTAATTAACTGCCAAAGCGGCATGATATTCTACAATAGGAAAACTTGCACTTCATAAATAAATTTACTTTATTAAAGTTAAATTTAATAAAGTATACTTTGAAGGGTTTGCTTTACTGAATAGGAGCCTGAAACCCATTTATTCATGTGAAAATTGTCATTGGTATCTGACTAAAAAGCAGAGAAGACAGGTTTAAAAATCGTCTTCGAGCTAGTAATAAAAAGAAATACGTTAAACACTGTCAAGATTTGGTACAAGATGGGCAATAATACAAGTTGTCACACAAATCATGTTATTAAAATAAATTCAAGAAAAAATAATATTCAGCTTATATATATTGGACTTGGCAATCAATTTGTTTTGTAACTTATATCTTAATTGCTTGATATCAGGGAAGGAGGAAGATGCAGGCGAGGAAGAAACACTGAGTCTGGCATGCTTAGTATTTACAATTTCATGCCCTAGATAATCGTGGAAAACCACAATTCAACATGACATAGTTGGAACTGAGTTAAGATTATTATTATAATCTTATTAAAATAAAACTAGCGTTGAAAGGAAAAATGAATATTCTCCCTCTACAACATGATTCATTTGGTGGGCATTTACTAAGTCCTGCAGCTTTCACACATTTTGTTTTTATCTAATATAGCCAGCTTTATTATACCAAGTTACAAGTACCCAGCAAGAGTGGTAACTCTCCCTTGGCTTGATATGACTGCTGATGTATGAAAACCGCTCTGACTACAGAACACAATGTTGGGTCTATTCACGCAAAGTAAAACTAGTGTCCACATCCTCAGGCAATACACTGTTGGATACACCCGGTAGTTTGTTCAGGGAGGATCATTATTGTTTGTTTGTATACCGCTTTCCACAGCATTGTATAGACATGATTGTATGTTGACTTGTTCGTAGTTAACACTTGAGCTTAGTCGTGGATTTAAGCTGTGTTTCGGCACTACATTAATGTGTATGATTGTCATTTATTTTTGCAGTGCAATTGCATTAGATGTAAATTGATAGAATTGCATTTGTGTGTTATACAGTGGATTGTTTCATTTTTGAATAAAACATATTATAATATTTATAATATACTGAAATAAGAACAATATTGTACATAGAAAAAGAAGATGAGATATAATTATTAGCTAGGAATAATTTATGTTAGAGCCTTATCAGATTTTTCACCAATCTGGTGCAATAAAGAATTACATTCAACAATCAGCCTAGTGTACTAAGGCGATCGCTTTCCGAAGATAAATTTGTAGTTTGACAGTATTTTTTATTTTTTTTATTGGTTTGGTCATGGATGAAGAGTTTGGCAGCAAAAAATCGTCTATAGGCTATACAATAAATCAAAATTAATAATTTTATCACAAAATATTGCCCGTATATTTCTGAATAGAATTGAAACATTTTTCGTGCAAATACAAATGAAAAAAATGATATTTTTTTTATATATTAGACTGTTTAGACACCCAAACACGTGTAATATTACTATAACGGTCCACAGAATCTTTTAGTAGTATAATGTTAACCTATCATAAAGGGGCAAAAAACACAAAATATTGTAATATGAATGCCTAACTTCACTCTACAGTTTGCACAAAGTGACGTCTCTAGATAGATCTCACGTCGTAAAATTATAGGCGTGCGCAGATATTTTACAATTGGGGGCAGGATAATAGGACATAATCATGGGGGGCCGATTCGCGCCTGCATATATTATATCCGTGGGAAAGGGACCAAGCATGGGGGTATGGTTTTTAGAGTACTTTTGGTGCGTTTTAGAAAAAAAGTGGTGGGTTGAATGCAATACCGAAACTATGTAGTGAGTGTGCGTCAATTTGTTTTGTCGTCGTGTCGAGCTTACAATTCACAGCATACATGGCAACATATTAACGTTTGACATTTCACAGGTTTGCATGATAAAATAATCAACTATTATTATGGAATAATATGAAATAATTTATTTTTAAATATCAAATGGGGGAAGATCGTTTTCCCCCTGTATCCGCCACCGCCACAGGATCCTCCATTGGAATGGCGGTGGCGGAAGAGGGACGGGGTCTGGGGCATAGTCCTATAGCCGCCGAAGTCGAATTTTTTTGGGGGGAAGGGCTTAAAACGTATTTGAGAGTAAGAATGGCTATTATTTACACTTAATACCTAAATGCATTTTTGTTATAAAACTTATTTAAAAGTGAGATGATGAGAGAAAAAGGTAGGTAAAGGTTTCGGAAAACTAAGAAGATATATTATTTATTTTTTATCAATTATTTTTAGGGAATTTTCAATAACCCTAAGCTTAATTGGGGGTGGCAAGGCCCCCCTGCCCCCCCCCCTGCGCACGCCTATGCGTAAAATGTTCACACTTCTCCCATGCTTGGCTACAGTACAATACAATACAACAATACAATGCACGAAGCTTATTTTCCAAGCTTTTATATCTAAATTTTCTGTGTTTTAAATTTTGACCAACCTTCGATAACTAATGAGAAGTTTGTAGTTCTTGAACGTAAGTCTTTCGAAAGCTATTATCACCTGGCACAATAAGAATCAAATATACGCGAAACATTTTTCATTTCCATACGCGCTCCTATAATAGAAGTTAAATACATTTTTAAAACAACATTATATGCTAATTCTATTCGATTTTGAACACTCATAGATTGACAAAACAAACACAATTCTTCCTACGTGAATGCGGAGGGACCTTCTGACATGTGTGCCATTCATTCACAATAAAGCTAACACGTTCACACAAACAGTATCGAAGTGTGGAACAGATGACTGTTTGTATTTACCAGTGTAACAATTTAATTGTTGAAATACGCATGGCATCTTGGCATTTAGTTTTCTATTTTTGGTGGTAATGTTTATGATCACTAATACAATGAACAGTAACACTACAAATTAGTTAACTCTTAGCTTTCTGTGTTCGGTCGATTGAAGAAATCGTTTAGTTTCTATTGACTGCAATAATCCAATTGATATCACATAAAATAACACTTCATGTTGGTATAAGTGCTTATGCAAGTTTGGTAAATAAGTAATAATGTTTTTTATGTGCTTGCCACTCAAGATGCCTTTATATCCCCCATTATTGGTGTACCGTACATGGACTTCGACTTCGTATTGCACTAACATGTATTTTTACATTATTTGTTTAAATATTTAATGCATAAACAATTACTTAAAAAGACAGCAACCAATATCTTATGCGTTTAATGTTTTGTTTTGGCTGAACTCGGGTAACATTATGATTTGCACACTTAGCAATTGAATAATATATTTCAAATATTTTGTTGATGATTGCGCATCACAATTGAAAGGTAACGTCATAATCAGAATATATGTGAATGGGGCTATGCTCTTTTTTAGCAACCTATAACGCATCAATGTGTTAAACAAGAAATAAACAATACGCAAGGTAGTCCACTTATCAGCATGGAACTTGTACCTATTTCTACAATGGCTTTTATAGTACCGTGGCATAACATGTGAATATATTATATTTTAAAGAATTAAGGTACACCCTAACTTTTTCACTGCTCCTAGTAGTCTTAAAATTGTAGATCAAATGTTCCCGAGCCTTGTCAGTACTACTTATGATATAGCAATATAAAGCAGGTGTTCCCTATAGCCATGTCAGTACTGCTAATGATATATCAATATAAAGCAGGTGTTCCATATAGCCATGTCAGTACTGCTAATGATGTAGCAATGTAAAGCAGGTGTTCCCGAGTTATGTCAGTACTGCTTGAGTTATGTCAGACTCAGAACTGCTTATGCCAGATTATGGAAGATTGGACAGCATGCGTGTCACCAATTTGGAAAGGGGGAAGTAGGGATAACCCAGGAAATTATAGACCGATCTGTTTAACTAGTAGTATTGGCAACATTTTTGAAGCACTGATAGCAAAGTACATTAGATATTGCTTAAATTATTCCGGTAGCCTATCAAAAACTCAGCATGGTTTTAGAGAAAGACATTCGTGTGAGACACAACTAGCTGGTCTTATACAAGATTTAACTGAAATAGTTGAGACAAAAGGAGAGGTGGATGCAGTACTAATTGACTCCTCTAAGGCCTTCTTCGATAAGTGCCTCACGATGTTCTCATTGACAAGATCAAAAAATTAGGCCTAGATGGTTGAGTGGTAAAATGGATAGACACATGGCTTTTAAGAAGAGATCAGGTAGTTAATGTTGGTGATAAATACTCTAATAAGTTAGGAGTAAATTCAGGGGTACCCCAGGGAAGTATCTTAGGCCCTTTATTATTCCCAATTTTTATAAATGACATTAGGCCGCTGTGTATATCGAAATCGATATTTGTGCATTGAGACTGCATGTAAATAAGAATTTTGACTTTTTTCAAAGCATTACTTAGTTGAAATTTTTTTAAATGGTAACGTTAAATTAAAAATTAACCTATTGTAAAAAAGTAATCGTTAAGTTTTAAAAAACAAAATTCGATTTCATATAAATATTTAGATGCCTGCTCAAATATGTTTTCAAATATTGTTTCATTAAATAAAGGTTCTGAACAGAATGATCACATAAAGCATTACAATGGCACACAAGCCTAATTTGTATAGAAAAAGAGAAAGTAATTTCGAGTTTAATGAAAAATTTTTTCAATAGGGACCAATTGAATACTTTTGGTATGCACTCAACAAAAGTTCGCAATATAATTAGAAATGTAAAGCATGTGGTTAAAGGGCTTGAAAATTTTGAAAAAGAAACACATCCGTCAAATTGATTTTATGAAAAAAATTTGTCCGTTCCTCAGAAATCGGGCGAATCTAGTTCAGAGATTTGAGGCTCTCATTAAAATTTCAGTACATCGATATCATTATGACCGAAATGTGGGCCAAAAGGAACAAAAAAAAGAAAAATAAAAAAAAAACGATCCGGATTTTTTGCTCCAGTGTTGATGGAACTTCGCTTCGCCGTTGCTCTGCTACCTCTCCAAACTGGGGAGGATAATGTAATATCAATCAGACTATTTGCAGACGATTGCATAATATATATGGAAATTAAAAATGTAGAGGACTATCTTAAATTTCAAGCAGCGATTGACAGAATAGTCAAATGGGTAACGGTAAATAAAATGAGTCTAAATGGGAAAAAAGTCAACTGATTAAGTTCACAACAAAACAAAATTGCTTCATGTACCAATATAATATTGATGGCACTATCCTTCAGAATATGGACATTTGCAAATATCTGGGTGTTCATTTAAATGAAAAACTTAACTGGAGCCATCACATAAATAGCGTAATTACAAATGGCAACAAAAGCCTTAACTTTGTAATGAGAAATATTAGAGGAAGTAGTTCAGCAGTAAAAGAAAAAGCATATTTAGAGATAGTGAGACCAGCATTGGAATATGCCTGTTTGGTATGGGATCCACTCACAAAATCGCACATTCATAATCTAGAAATGATCCAAAGAAGGGCTGCTAGAAAGGTGCTAGGAAAATTTGGCCCCAAACCACAGCCCCTCAGATATGATTTAAAATTAGGATGGGTCTCACTGGAGGATCGACGGGAAATCTGCAAAATGATGTGGCATATTTAAATCATTAGCAGGTGAACCAGCCTAGGCAGACATTAATGATACACTTAAAGATGCAGCTCATAAAGGGAGACACGATCACGGTCAAAAATTATTCTTACGTTGGTATAACACGGATGTTGGGAAACACTCATTTGTGGGGTCGACAATTAAAAGTTGGAACGAGTTAGATAAAAGTGTATTCAACCCTCTGCCAACAAACGTTGCCGAGTTCAAACAGAGAATTATTTGTAATAGGTTGTAAATATCTATGTACCCTATTGAATTTTTAATTACTAATCTAAGTAACTTTATAGGAATTTGTTCAAATAAGTTTGTGCAGAGTACTGTTTGTAGTACAATAATAAAAATTAATAATGGGAAATACGGAACTCAATATTCTGTAACCGAGCTAAAGAGCTCAAAACTAGAATAAAACATCAATATATATGTAAAGCAATATAAAGCAGGTGTTCACTATAGCCATGTCAATACTGCTAATGATATTGCAATGTTAAGCAGGAGTTCCCGAGTTATGTCTCTACTGCTTATGATATAGCAATATAAAGCAGGTGTTCCCTATAGCCATGTCAATACTGCTAATGATATTGGAATATAAATTAGGTGTTCCCTATAAGCCATGTCAGCACGGCTAATGATATTGCAATGTTAAGCAGGTGTTCCCGAGTTATGTCAGTACTGCTAATGGCATGGCAATATAAAGCAGGTGTTCCCTATAGCCATGCCAGTACTGCTAATAGCATAGCAATATAAAGTAAGTGTTCCCACGCCTTGTCGGTACTGCTAATGGCATAGCAATATAAAGCAGGTGTTCTCTATAGCCATGTAAGTATTGCTAATGATTAGGGCTAGGATGTTCAGGACCTTTCAAAGTGAGAAAAAGGCAGGCAAGTAGTACCTTTAAACAGCAAAAAAGGACCTAAAAAACAAAAAAGTACCTATTGAATTTAATCGAATTCTATTGTTTTCATTGCTTTCAGTAATATATATATATCACTACACTTTGTTCCAACATCGTTTAGTTGGGTAAAGGGATGTTTCCACCTAAATCTTGGGCATCACCGAATCAGCACCGGCCTGCCAAGCTCGGCACCTCATCTTCTTCCTCATTTTGTTGTCGTAACACCAACTCCCTCCACTTTTTCCTGTCCTCCTACCACCATCTTTCTCTCTATTCAACTACTTCCCACTCATCTCCTCTCTCCTCCACATCTGCCTGTTCTTGATCTTGCCACCTATCTCGAGGTCTTCCCACTCTTCTCATATCATTCTTTAGTTCAAATGCTTGTCTTGGGATTCTACTCTTCTCCATTCTTCTCATATGTCCATACCATCGTAGTCGCTCCTTTCCCATCTTGAACTTTAGGCTCTCTACTCCTACTTCTCTCTTGATCATACTACTTCGTATTTGTCCAACTTTGTCACACCTGCCACACTGCGTATGAACTTCATCTCAGCTGCCTGTATAGCACTTTCTTCCTTCCAGCCCATTGGCCACGTTACAGCACCATATGTTAAAATGGGTAGATAGTACATATTATATAGGAGCATTTTGCATTTTTTTAGGGAAATGCTCATTCCAAATTAACTTTCTGATCTTTTGGTAAAACTTTTCTGCCAACCCCACTCTCCGCTTAACTTCATTCCCTACTTTTGCTTCATTAGTCACAATACTTCCTAGGTATTGGAATTCATCTTTTTCCTCCAGTTCTACTCCCCTTAGTGTGATCCTATCTTTATATCTTTGAGACTTTTTGACTCTTTGCACCACTAAAACCTCACTCTTTTTAATGCTAATCTTCATTCCAAATTTCTCTGTCACCTCATTCCATTTATCCACCTTCTGTTGTACTTCTTCACCATTGTCTCCAAATTCAACGATATCGTCTGCATATATCATTGTTCTGGTATCTTGATCTTTTACTTTTTCTTCTGTTACCTCTCTTGGGTGTACCCTAATGTTTTATTAAATTATTACAGTTACACCAATATATTTTCGTGGAGAGGTTGGGGGGGGGGGGGGAGGAATAGTTTTGTCGATGTATCAAACACAAGATGAAAAATTAAAAACATAATTTTAACATTATCAACAAACAAATCATTGCGTATGCTTGGCCCGATGATGTGGCAAGCTCAACACTGCACTCGCACTCGAACGTTTTGCATCCGTTTTAGCAAATTATACAAAAAATAGGTCAATAATCCCTTAAAAATGCCCAAAATGGACCTTTACTGATGAAATGATGTAAATAGGCATTTTAAGGCAAAATAAAATGCATATTTTTGGCATCCCTAACACTGAAACATACTTGAAACTATTTTCCAGGCGTGTATTTACCAATAGAAAAAAGGAGATGTCCTGAACATCCTAGCCCTACTAATGATATTGCAATGTTAAGCAGGTGTTCCTGAGTTATGTCAGTACTGCTAATGGCAAAACAATATAAAGAAAACGTTTTCCCACCCCTTGTCGTACTGCTAAGGGCATGCAAATCAGAAACTGTTCCCACGCCTTGTCGGTACTGCTAAGGGGCAAGCAATATAAAGAAACTGTCCCACCCCTTGTGGGGTACTGCTAAGGCATAGAAATATCAAGTAACTGTTCCCACGCCTTGTCGGTACTGCTAATGGGTGTTGCTGAGACACCGGTATGTTCTGTTCCCAGCAGCGCACGACGGCGACCTCGATATCAATGCGGATGACATACTCGCTGACGGGCTCTCTTATCGTGATAAAAAGAGCCCCAAAGATGCATTGGAAGTTGCGATCGGAGACGGGATGGAGTTTACCATACATGGTGAGAGGAAAACGTTCATACACGATAACCTGTCGATTATACTCGAAAAACTACCCAACCAAAATCGTTTCAGCTTTTTTGAGACACTCATACTTATTGGCAATTTTAACACGATATAATATGCAAACGACAAAGCTACAATTAGCGATTCATTTAGTTTCTATAATTAAAAATTTTCATTTCGAATAGTATCAAAATCATGGTGAAATATGATTTGTATCATTATGTCCTCATCTCCAAAAACATTTTGTTATAAAAAATAAGTGATACAATTACAAATTAATATAAATTTTCTAAGAAAAGCTTCTTACTGTTCTATCTTCTAAATGAGTGTGTAAAATTGTTTTAACCAGGCCCATTCACGAACGCTTTTTCCAGTCACGTTGATGGATGAGCTTTTATGGTTGATAATCGTTGCCCTAAAAGTACGATTTCTATGCGAAATATTTCTTCGCTTGTATTTAAAATCATTACATATCTAAGTTCAGTGATTTTAAACGTTCTCATAAAGCAATATGATCGGAGTAGCCATTTGCTGGGTCGCGGGCCAAAGATTACGAAAATATCGGATTTTAAATAGAAAAAATCGTAAAAGAATGATATTCATGAGACATTTGTAATTTTATTTATTTATTTTATTAAACGTCCATCCTATTCAAATATAAATCTGATTTATAAGAAGGACAAATAAATAAATCTAATTGCATAGATGCAGACACAACAATGAACTACTGTAAGTAAATATTGTACCTAAAAACTTCGCGAATCTAGGCTCAGAGATTTTTAAGGTTCCCTCCATTTTTCATCAAGATCGCATATGCCGTTTGCCCGGCAGAAAGCAAACATACAAATAGACAATAAAAAACACCCGAGCTATTTTTGTAATGGTAAATGAAATTGAAGTCCACTTCGCTCATCCAGAAATTTGAAATATTTTGTAAGCATTTGATTGATTTGGTTTATAAACCGCCTAGTTTGAATTATGTTTTACCCTTTCTGATGAAATTTGGCTTATCCTACAGGGTTAAATTAAAATAACATTTTGATCATATCCACAAAAAGTTACATAAACACAAGCAACATTAGTATCGCGGTTTACAAATTAATGATTAAATCTTACTTGTATACGTTAAAATGTCATATATTATTGTAACTATTTTGGTAAAATATGTCAACAATATTGTGAAGCTACATTTAAATTATATCCAAGTTATCAAAAAAATACAAATACAACTGAAAATCAGGCGAACTTGAGAACAATTTTGCATGAGTTATATTATATAGATTGTACTTTTCTTTGTTCTAAGGAGACTTGAAAAACAAACTGAAGAAGGGTAAACTTGTTCTGAATAATACGAAAGGAATGGGCAATCACACAGACAATCGAATAGAGAGTGAGTACATGAACCACATGGACGAAGACACCTTGAGGTGAGTGACAATCTTTGGTTATTACAGTTAGAGATACGGTTATGCTTTTATAATACAAAGAATACACATTAATAATGAATATAAATTCAAAACATAAGACTACCTAATAACATTATAAATAAAACTCTTTTTAAACAAAGCCAATGTTATTGTTTATTTGAATATTAAAATATATAATATTATAGAAATATCATTGTAAGGTTATGTAAACCTAAGTTTGCAATAGCGTTAGACTGTAGAGTAATAGCTAGTAATGGCAGTATGTGATGTAACGTGTAACTAATGTGTAAAGATAATAATATTAATAGTCTAGGAAAATAGCATTAGCATTAGCCTTTGTAAAGTTTGTTTCGTACAAGTTAGTTCAATATTATTATTGTTCGAGTGAAATGAGTGGTGTAATATATTTTTCACTAGCAAACTACCAATGTGGAACTATCATATTATTGTATTCCCTTACTTAAAAACATCATTTGCCTTAGAATACTTTCAATTAATTATTCATGTTTAGGGATTGTTTTACTCAAAAAGGAATTTTATTTTCAGCGTCAAATCGTATGGAAGCCATAAAAACAGGCCTTACAAAAACGAAAGTCATAAAGGAAGCTTCGATACATTGGATGGAGAAGAGAAAAAAGACGCGAGTAAAGAAGACTTGGATCAGGACGGTGGTAAGTGAAATATGCCTTACTTTATATGCTACGTGTAACATGAGAGATCGAGTGCTCACGAATTGCCATGGGAAATACTTATAGGCCCCCTATATGACGTAAGATGCGTTTTTAGCGTGTGAATAGGAAATCGTCCTTATATTGTACTATACCGTCCCTAAGGCCTGCGTAGTCTTGTATTTATGTAAGTAAGCAATGATATTGATTTTACAATTTGGTGTTTTTTTAAAGTCCATAAACTCGCTTTTCGTAAATTGCTTTATGCTGATGGAAAACAATTATACAAGTTCGTTGTAAGAATGTAGAAAGTCCTTCATCATGTTTCTTTCGTGAATGACTCCAAAAGAGGACGTGCTTATGATGTGCGTGTTTCCTTCAGACCTAGAAGAGGACGGCGACGGCGACGGTGACGGCGAAGAGGAACCGCTCGACGACGAGATAGTGGTGGACGCGGGCACAGAGGACGTACTGCAGGGCGAGTACCCCTCCGAGTGCTGCCCCGCCGGCTGCTACAAGCGATTCCCCTTC
The DNA here is from genome assembly GCA_024449915.1 of Sweltsa coloradensis. Lineage (NCBI taxonomy): Eukaryota > Metazoa > Arthropoda > Insecta > Plecoptera > Chloroperlidae > Sweltsa > Sweltsa coloradensis. Next base: position 187,554 of record JAMZAV010000728.1, read on the forward strand.
CTGGCCGGAGACGACGACGCGCCCTTTTGGCAGGGCTGGTCCAACCTCAGGCTCAAGACGTTCATACTCATTGAGAACAAGTACTTCGAGACGGCTGTAATCACTATGATTTTACTCAGTAGTTTGGCCTTGGTAAGTCAGCAACACGACACGAGATAAATACCACGAAACGTTTCTTTAACCCACCAAGTTTTGACTGGCGTTATTTGCCACGTGGGATCAGAAGGATCACGGCGAAATGAAACGAATGTATCTACTACAAGAACTCACTGCCTGTGCGGGCCAGGATAGGGGGAGCGAGCAACGCCCGAGCGCGCCTTGCTTCACTCTTTTTTTCTCTTTTTAAAATTTTTGATCAGACTCGAAAATATATTCTTGGAAAATCAGTTCCAGTTACAATAATTGTTGTGTTGACAATGGTATAATGTAGCCCATTACTACCATATACAAGACTTAACAAGAATATGAATATAATAATGAGTTAGTATTATATGTCTAACTTGATATTCAAAAATAATATTAAATTCGCTCTTCTCTTATTCGGTCGGTAACTTGTATCGACGCGCACTGTCTGGTCACCCCTAAATTAAACTTGTTATTATATATTTTGCAGTTAACCCGTGTGTAATTTAAATAACGGTAAACAGTATTTTGTCTTGTTAAACTGTGCAGTGTGGGCCACATAACACACGAAAACAACAATCGACCGACATTGCAAAATTGTAAAAATTGTATCCTTCTAAACAACTGTCAGGTTTGATAAATACGACATATTTGTATATAGATTGAGGTAATAATTATTACGTGTTTGAGTTTGTATGTGATAACGACACATTGAAATCAGATGTGTGTAGAAAAAGCCAGACGATGAACTCATCAAAATAAATGTACGGTTATCACAAGTAAAATAACGCCTTTTTCGTTTCAACCAAAAATATTGTAACTAAACAGGGGCTTTTTTTATCACACTAGTGACAAACCTGATTGCAATAAGTTGATGATTTAGGTGATTTTTTTCTATTTAAATAAATACACTTATCGTGACACGCTTAAAAGTTGCGCCGCATAAATCCAATTAAAATGACTCTTCTTTTCAACCGATAACTTCGCAAATTGACACACAATATTACATTACAAATTGTGATAAATTCCATGCGAAATCTTTTAGTTTATGTTTCAACATCCTACTTTAAAAAAATAATTTGTCTTTCAGCGCTGAAAATACATGCCGCACCCCAATATAATTTAAAAATTGGTATTGCCACACACAAACATCAGGTTAATAAGTTCAGAGCCAGCGGTTTAGCCGAGCTCGTTTAACCGGTTCCCACTCGAACACCGAAGTTAAGCAGAATCGGGCGTGGTCATGGGTAGAGTGGGTGACCGCTCTACCCTGAAACTCACGTATACTGCTGGTCAGAGCAGATGGATGGTTCGAAAGCTAGTGTAACGGCTTCGTTCTCCTCGACGTCTGCTCGGCAGTCCGGGTTAGTGGAGGAACCTACATGACTGTCAAAGTTACACCGTCCTTTCGGATGGGACGTTAAGCCGTTGGTCCCCTTGGTACTTTTCGAAAGGAGTAAGCTACGTGCCGGTACCGGGTTTCCCCTCCTCCCTTCTGTTCATACTTCATCCTCATCTATCACCACTCATCGTCTCGATTAGCCAAAGTGCATAAATATGAGACGTTAAGCAATATTCAATCAATCAATAATATACATAATACATTTGGCAAAAAACTATTGCATAAGGACAAAATATAGTGTTACGATGTATATATATATATATATGGATATAGAGTTACGATTACCAATTATGACTCTTCTTTTGACACACAATTATATTACACTAGGAAAACGCTTAAAACCCGCCGCGTTGTTGGATGAGCGTAATTGGTGCATTGAGCTGCCATGTGTTATTCGGATTTTCGGTGGTTCTGTGAAAAATGTATCACTAAGTTGAAGATTTTTTTTAAATTAAATTAAATTAAATAAAAAATTAACTTAATTTTTTTTTTTTTAATTAATCGTAATTTAAAAAAAGGAAAAAATCGTAATATTGAAATTTTCATAAGAAATAATTATTCTATTGCGCACAAATTTTACACGAATATATTAATTTATAAAATTAAGGTCCTATGAAAAAATCATTACAATAGGATAAAGCATGTAGGTGTTATAAGTCAAAGAATTGATTTAAAAAATAAAAAAAACGTAAAATTTCGATTTTATGAGAAATAGTTTTTCGACTGCGCTCAAATTTTCCCAAGAATACCTAAATTCATAAAATTAAGGTTCTGTGAAAAAATAATTACATTCAGATTCAGCATGTAGGTGTTAAAAATTTAAAGAAAATTTTTAAAAAATCGAAAAAAATCGTAAAATTGCGATTTTCATGAAAAATAAATTTTTCGATTGCGCTCAAAAACGTGACAGTTCTTAGTTCAAAGATTTTGAAGGTCTCCAGAAAATTTCAGCGCAATTTAGAGTATCGGTTTAGCCGAAATCGTGTTAACAGGCACACAAAAATACAAACAGAAAAAAAAGAAAAACATTCCGGATTTTTTTCTCCAGTGTAGTGAAATGGAATCTTCGCTTCGCTCGCAACGCTTGCTACGCTCATCCAAAAATTAAAAAAACCTCGATGCGAAATTATGTTGTTAAAATGTTACAACCTTCTGCTTCAAATAGATTCAATTATCTTTCCACGCTAAAAATTCACAACGAAACATAACTTGTTTAGACACCCCCGAACAACAATTAAATATAATTTAAGTTTTTTCCATCACAGACTACTGTATTAAAATTGGTTTTTGGACACAAAAGGCACTTTTGTAAATGTGTAGATGCAATACATTAAATTGAGCATAACGTATAGACGAATAATCAAAAAGTAAAAAAAATCGCAATATTTTGACGAATCTAGCGTCTTTATTATAAACATGTGTAAAATAAATTTAGTGCCATTCTATAGCCTAGGGAGTCACACAGTGCAACTATAAGACTCATTTTGATAAAGTAAATTTGATAGCAGGCACTTGCCAAAAACACTATTGCGATGACCAAAATAAAGCACACATACATATATAATTTTATGATTTGGTGAACTTGCACTTTGGGGTAATTTATATCAAACGCATAATGTTATTTTTTTCAATAAATATACTTTAATCTTTTGAGACCCCGTTTGCAAAGACTTATCGCAATCGGTTAATACCTTCTGCCTCAAATAAATTCGTACCGCTCGCCGGGCGCAAAAGACGCACACATACATACATACATACATACATACATACATACATACATACATACATACATACATACATACATACATACATACATACATACATACATACATACATACATACATACATACATACATACATCACATACATACATACATACATACATACATACATACATACATCATCCATACATACATACATACATACTACATACATCCCATACATACATACATACATACTACATACATACATACATACTACATACATACATACATACATACATACATACATACATACATACATACATACATACATACATACATACATACATACACATATACATACGTATATAAACCGGTGCAAACTTACTCTGTCTGGTTCCAGGCTTTGGAGGATGTGAACCTACCGCACCGGCCGATCCTCCAAGACGTCCTCTACTACATGGATCGTATATTCACTGTAATCTTCTTTCTCGAGATGTTGATCAAATGGTTGGCGCTCGGATTCCAAAAATACTTCACGAACGCCTGGTGCTGGCTCGACTTCGTCATCGTCATGGTAATTACTTCACGATTCATTAATATTGATTTTATAAATGTGTATCTATTTATTTTTATTTTTTTTATTAATATTTTTATTATTTTGAGCGATTATTTTAAGTTTTTAACCACTAGGAATATCACAACGATACGAATATTTATGTAAGGGCAGTATAGTCTGTGACAATGTGCTCTGCACAAGTTTAATCCTAAAGTCGTGGCAAAACCCAAAGTTTATATTATTATTGGTCTACTTGTGGCCACGATAAATATATATTGAGAAAATAATAATATGCTTGCTCTGTGGAAAAATGCTAAAACACTCTAAATACACTATAGTGTTGGTGTTTGAAACGGTCCTATTAATGATATATTTTAGTTATCAACGTAATCTGTCTTATTTCGCCCTAACGTAACATACAGCTCTATCTGGAAATATATTATTTTCCACATATAATCATTTGATAAACATTTCTGTATAATCAAATTTATATCACATACATAAATTCCAATTTCCAAAGCTTTTGCCAAGAGACAAAGAACACGAGGTAACAAAGTTACCGACAGTGTTGTGGTTCATGCGTAACACTTGTGAGACTCTGATTTGGGAGGTGATGGGTTCGAATCCCGCCATCTTCATTCACTTCACAATTGTCATAATGCCGAAATAACTAAGTAGACACCTGGTTAGGGTAATGAATTACACTCTGGGCAGTGAGCAGGTTACCTACGAAGAAGGTCCTTATGCTCGTTATTGTTTTTGTATATTCATTTGTACGTTACGATTAAGTTCTGGTATGTAGTCATCAATAATATTAGAATGTAATAAAATAAGTTATCTTAAGCTTTGTTGTGGTTTTCTTGAGATTACGTGCAGCGTGCTACAATCATATGTTTTACTACCATATCCAAGTTTGGCTTGATGATAACTTAAAAGTTGTCCGTATTCAAAAACAATGTTGTAACCCATGTGATTTTATTATACTAATTTTTGTATGTGGAGGAGTTTAAAAACATCGACAAGAGAAGTTCAGACTCTCCTGGAGGTATATATATATATATGTTAGTTCTTAAGTTTTCGCGGACGTATAGTATGTTGTTATTGTCTACCGGGACATTCCGCCGCTTGTTTGAGTTTGCTGCTACAGACCTTCGTCTGTAGCCTGGCACTCGACGTTTCGCCAGAATCGCATCTGACACGATCACGAGTCACTCACTAGAATGTCTTCCCAAGGATACTAATATATTTACGTTGTAAAGATGCGCAACTCAATGTTAAAGTTGTGTTATAGTGCGCAAGTGTAGAGAGTGCTGCCATCACCCCTGTGAGTCCTCAACTATTCTGGTTTTGTCGGTAACGTAGGTAGCTTTTGTAGGTGCCCTAACCTAAAAATTCTACTTTGCTGCGTCGATTCAAATATCTTACTAGCTCAGTCAGATCATTTCAATGATTTTAGTTCTTTGTAGAGTAAAATCATTGAAATGAATAAGAAGGCCCAGTAAGACATTTGTTATTGAATCATCGTTTAACTTGCATAAGGGAATCATGGACATAAGAGAGACCATTAGGTAGGGCTAGCCTTGCAAGCCATGTTCGAATTTCAATGCTAAGTTATTATCAAAACATAACTAAATTATTACAATCGTATGGCCTAGTCTACAAAAAATACTATATGACCACACAATTACAATAGTCTTATGCAGTTATGATATTATAAAACACACTTAGCAGTGAAACAATTACAAGCTTAACTAGGCCTAGGCCCTACCTACCGATCGGCGATCGTTGCTCGCAGCTGACAGCTTGTAACGGACAGAACGTGACGTGTAAGATTTGAATTTTTCAACCAATGAGAAATTTTGACCAATGAGGATCAAGTATACTGACGACTAGCGCCACCACCCCAGTGAGTCCTCAACTAGCGAGTGTCACGTGACACGATTTGGAGTATAACACGTTTTCCTATCCCAGTTTCAAACCGGTGCGTCTTCCTTCTTCAAGAACACACACTCGACTGACAGTCTCCGTCTCAGAGTCTTCAACTGCGCGCGTCCTTGATCGAGTTTGCATGCCTCCTATTGTGGTGGAAATAGGTGCGGGGCGGCGAGGTTGTATTGGAAATGCAGAGATTTGTACTGTGTTGCTCGAGGAAGGCTCTTGTGTATGTCCCGGAAAACAATAACAACATATATAAAAATATAAATTATTTTCCTTTGTTTTTCTCACTTGTAAAATACATTTTGATAACGCAATTTATTCCAGTTCTCAAACAATTGCACAACTGTAAGCCTATGATCAATCCAGTGGTATTTAAACCATGTGCAATATAATTCAAGTAATAATTACAGATCAATTGGGCGATGGAAAACGATGGGAGTCGCATTTCTACCTATGCTTGCTCTATTATTCGTTTCTCAAAATCTAGGTGCAGCACGGCATCGGTTGAAGAACCAAAATCTCCAGTTGTTCCATGTGTCTTACCTTGTATTGATAGATGTAAGCACTCGCCTTTTAACAACGGACGTCGAAGATGTGCTTAAATGGTTCCAGTTCCCGACGCCATGATTTCTTCTTGTGAAAGTAAACTAATATCGAATGTCCAAATGTAGCTATCTCTGATAAACCTCGTTGCCATTTGGGCTGGTGCAGCTGATATTCCTGCGTTCCGTTCGATGCGTACACTGCGCGCCCTGCGCCCGCTGCGCGCCGTGTCGCGCTGGGAGGGCATGCGAGTAAGTAGACTCAAGGTCATGTATTAGGGACATGGGAGGAATGCAGCTGTTTCCCTGTGCTTGGCGCCCTGTCGCGCTGGGAGGTCATGCAATGTAGACTCAAGGTCATGTATTCGGGACATGGGAGGAATGCAGCTGTTTCCCTGTGCTAGCCGGGCGCCCTGTCGCGCTGGGAGGTCATGCAATGTAGACTCAAGGTCATGTATTAGGGACATGGGAGGAATGCAGCTGTTTCCCTGTGCTAGCCGGGCGCCCTGTCGCGCTGGGAGGTCAGGCAATGAAGAATCAAGGGCATGGATTAGGGACATGGGAGGAATGCAGCTGTTTCCCTGTGCTAGCCGGGCGCCCTGTCGCGCTGGGAGGTCATGCAATGTAGACTCAAGGTCATGTATTCGGGACATGGGAGGAATGCAGCTGTTTCCCTGTGCTAGCCGGGCGCCCTGTCGCGCTGGGAGGTCATGCAATGTAGACTCAAGGTCATGTATTAGGGACATGGGAGGAATGCAGCTGTTTCCCTGTGCTAGCCGGGCGCCCTGTCGCGCTGGGAGGTCATGCAATGTAGAAATCAAGGTCATGTATTGGGACATGGGAGGAATGCAGCTGTTTCCCTGTGCTAGCCGGGCGCCCTGTCGCGCTGGGAGGTCATGCAATGTAGACTCAAGGTCATGTATTAGGGAATGGGAGGATGCAGCTGTTTTCCCTGTGCTAGCCCGGGGGCCGTTTTTCGCGCTGGGAGGTCATGCAATGTAGATCAAGGTTTATGTATTAGGGGGCAGGGAGGAATGCAGCTGTTTCCCTGTGCTGTACCCTCAATGCACCTTTTGGCTGCGTGCCGTGTAATGGTCATGTAGGCCTAATTGGCGAGTGAAGAGTAGCTCGTGGTCTATTTTGGAGGGAGTGACAATAAGTAGCTCATGATCGGTCAGGCAGTAGATAGTGGGAAACATAGTTAAAAGATTTGAAGATTTGTATGATACCAACCTTATTTATAACAAGTCTTACGATAAAACGGTTTGGAACAGCGGTTAACCTTCATCTTAGAGTAAAAATATCCAGTTCGGGTTAGACATTTTGGCAGAAGAACAAGGACTCATCTTAACTTTCTACGAACATTTCTAGGAAACTTCTAGGTGAGTGATGGATGTGTGTTCTTTGGTGGTATTATTGAAAAGACTTGATAAAGGTTAACTAACATTGTACATTGTACAATTTCATCGTTTTCAATTGCTATTAAAATATTTCATATTTTGTAGTGTATAGTGTTCTCATTCATTTTTGGATGAGCGTAGCGAGCGTAGCGAAGATTCTATTTCACTGCACTGGAGAAGAAAATTCGGAATGTCTTTTTTTTTGGATTTTTGTGTGTTTGTTAACACGATTCTGTCTAAACCGATACTCTAATTGCAATGCAATTTTCTGGAGGCCTTTGAAATCTTTGAACTTAGAACTGCCACGTTTTTGAGCGCAGTCGAAAAATTATTTCTCATAAAAATTGCAATTTTTCGATTTTTTCGATTTTTAAAAACTTTCTTCGATTCATCACACCTACATACTTTATTCGATTGTAATGATTTTTTTACTGAACCTTTATTTTATAAATTAATATATTCGTGTGAAATTTGAGCGTAATCGAAAAATTATTTCTCATGAAAATCGCAATTTTACACTTGTTTTCGTTTAAAATAAATTACGCTCATCCAACAAACGCGCGTGAAAAAGCGTTGGTGAAGGTTCCTAGTGACAAGCATTACCTTCCTGTCCGTCCGTCTCTCTGTGTGTATCACGTCGCACAATATTACCCGAACACGAGTAACGACCGCCGATTGGCATGCGTATTTTCTTGTCACTGCCCTTCAACAAGGATTATATCAGAATGTAATTGCCTTTTTGATGACCCTGGGAGTTGGGAGTGGGTAAACCACCCATCCATAAAGTTTGAAAATTCATAAGCTCTTCATCATTTCCATTAACGAACGCAAGAACAAGCGAGGAACATTGTTTTTGGACAAGGTTCGTCTGATCCTATATCAGATCACAAAATAGACTAGATGATAAGATTATATTAACTAGGAAACGCTCAGTTGGACGCGTTGATAAGCGAGCACGTGCTATAAACTAGACCCACATTGCACATTTTTTAAAATTTTAAAATTTACGACGTTTCGCGTTTCCAGTATTATTTATTATTGCCCAAGGTATTTGGGTAAACCCGTGTTTAAATCTTTACTTTAAAATCCACCGCCATCTAGAGGACCTTGACTCCTTGGGAAAACTTTTTAAACTCTTTGTTGACAATTAATAGACTGCTTCCTCGAAAGTATTTTGATTACTTCTAGGTGGCAGTGCATTAGAAACTTCGCGCGTCTTTTCGTTGCCATGGCAACGTTACTTTTGTTATAATGTAATTTCCATCTACACTACTTATCGGATCAAAATAAAATTAACATATTCGTGACCGGACGGACATTCTAAATGATTGGCTATCTCAGATTTTGTCGCCGTTGAGTTTGAAAAAAAAACTTTCGATTAACTTTAATGTAACTTTTTAACTTTTTGAACGATTTTGCCACAAAACTAATGGCATTCAATCGAGAACAAAGCTTGCGGATGGTGAAAATTTCAACTCGATCCGAGCCTCCGTTCGAACGTTATCGCGAGACATACAAACAAAAAAACAAAAAAACAAACAAACAAACAAACAAACAAACAAAAAAAAACAAAACCAGTGACTATTTTTTCCGGCAGAGTCAAATGGAAACGCTCGCTTCGCTCGCTTAATTAGTTTAGCTCCAACCAATAATCCGTTGTACCCATTATAAATAACTAGGAAACGCTCAGTTGGACGCGTTGATAAGCGAGCACGTGCTATAGCTAGACCCTCATTGCACATTTTTTAAATTTAAAAAATTACGACGTTTTCGCGTTTCCAGTATTATTTATTATTGCCAAGGTATTTGGGTAAACCCGTGTTTAAATCTTTACTTTAAAATCCACCGCCATCTAGAGGACCTTGACTCCTTGGGAAAACTATTTAAACTCTTTGTTGACAAATAATAGACTGCTTCCTCGAAAGTATTTTGATTACTTCTAGGTGGCAGTGCATTAGAAACTTCGCGCGTCTTTTCGTTACCATGGCAACGTTACTTTTGTTATAATGTAATTTCCATCTACACTACTTATCGGATCAAAATAAAATTAACATATTCGTGACCGGACGGACATTCTAAATGATTTGGCTATCTCAGATTTTGTCTCCGTTAGTTTGAAAAAAAAAAAAACTTTCGATTAACTTTAATGTAACTTTTTAACTTTTTGAACGATTTTGCCACAAAACAAATGGCATTCAAGCGAGAACAAAACTTGCGGATGGTGAAAATTTCAACTCGATCCGAGCTTCCGTTCGAACGTTATCGCGAGACATACAAACAAAAAACAAAAAAACAAAAAACAAACAAAAAAACAAAAACAAAACCAGTGACTATTTTTTCCGGCAGAGTCAAATGGAAACGCTCGCTTCGCTCGCTTAATTACATAATCTATCGTACTTATGTATTTTATATTTTTAATATTAACTAGGAAACGCTCATTTGGACGCGTTGATAAGCGAGCACGTGCGATAGCTAGACCACAATGCACATTTTTTTAAATTTTAAAATTTGCGACGTTCGCTGTCCACAGGGCCATGTTTCCGATATTATTTATTATTGCCAAGGTATTTGGGTACACCCGTATGTAAATGTTTACTTTGTGGATAAAATCCACCGCCATCTAGAGGACCTTGACTCATTGGGAAAAATATTTAAACTCTTTGGTGACAAATAAAAGACTGCTTCCTCGAAAGTATTTTGATTACTTCTAGGTGGCAGTGCATTAGAAACTTCGCGCGTCTTTTCGTTGCCATGGCAACGTTACTTTTGTTATAATGTAATTTCCATCTACACTACTTATCGGATCAAACTAAAATTAACATATTCGTGACCGGACGGACATTCTAAATGATTTGGCTATCTCAGATTTTGTCGCCGGTTAGTTTGAAAAAAAAACTTTCGATTAACTTTAATGTAACTTTTTAACTTTTTGAACGATTTTGCCAAAAAAACTAATGGCATTCAATCGAGAACAAAGCTTGCGGATGGTCAAAATTTCAACTCGATCCGAGCCTCCGTTCGAACGTTATGGCGAGACATACAAAAAAAAAAAAAAAAAAAAAAAAAAACGAGTGACAAATTTTTCCGGCAGAGTCAAATGGAAACGCTCGCTCTTAATAATATTGATTAAGACTAATGAGATCCATTGGACAAATAAATATTGAATGTTCGTAATTTTATTCCAAATTCGTGGAAGTAAACAAATATGCTTCCCGATTTTGCCCGTATTGATTTCCCTGAGGAATGGGGCTTCAATGGGTGGTATATTTTTGAACCCTCTTTACTTTCGACAGGCTTACTCTTGAAGCATTTGAAAGTCAAATAATTATTATTTAAGCATATTATTTGAATCATTCCTCTTTCCTATTGAACTCTTTTCACTGTAAATTTTCTTCATCTTCTACCCTCTTTGAGTGTCGGTTGAATTGGTGTTGTGACTGACTGCAAGTCAAAGTTTTGAGGCAACTATTAACAAAAGTTATGTACTTAAAATGTGTTGTTGCGATCAGTGTGATGGCTTAATCAATGGAAATACGAATATTTTAAATTATTATTTTTCCCAAAGTGACAAAGTCTCTTTATTCTTTCTTCCCGTGACCGTTGGTATGTGCTTTGTTTGCTTTTAATGTGTTAATCTTCCTTCTCTTGTAAAACTGTCACAGGTTCTATCTACGTACTCTGTAAACTGGCTTGTGCTACTCAATGTGCTTAAGTCGTATGTTGTGTCAGTCTGGGATCAGTGCTTACAGCGTCGGAATGCTTCTATGTTATTGCCACTTATGTTCGTTATGTATTAACCTGTTGCTGATGTTATGCTTTGTCTCTTCTCTTATCCTGTATATCACAAACTGCGGCTTTCACCTGAGTGTGACTTCGCGGTATTTACATAAGTACCGCATTTAAATATAACTAACAAAGGGAGGGAATCAGTGTTGTCAGAAGCAAAGAATCCAGTATTATAAAGTTTAACCAGTGTTCGAAACCAGAAATTTAAAAAATGTTAATCGTTATATTTATTATAATATTTAACAAGTTTAAAAATTAGTTTTAGGTGATAATGACTGATCTATTGAGGTTTCATGTTGACCTAACACACATAAATATAAAATGATATTTTTAAGTATAGTCCTATGCATTTAACACTGTACCCAGTGATTACACAAGGCAAACATTGGAAATCCCATTTGTAAAACTTATGTTTTCAAGACATGAATGTTTGCTTATAAAAGCAGTTTGTGTGTAGAACTATATTCAAGTTTCATCTTTAATTTGCAATTTTTAATTTATTTGAACCCAATCGATATAATCTGTCCAATCAACCTTCATCAACAATGTTTTGACACTAAGAGACACATGTCGGGGCATACTGAAGTGTGATAGCCCCTCAGCTGTTATCGGTCTTGGGCACGTTTCCCTAAAGATGGAACTTTGAACAGTTAAGTTACTTCTGCCTAAAAAGGAACTGAGACGTTCCTTGTTCCTCAAAAGGAACTTAGTTCCTTTCACGTTCCTAATACAATCACTGATTTAAATAATAATAAATGTGATAAGAGTTAATATTTATAATTACTTTTATTTATTAAAGTGAGTCCAAGGCAATCTGACAAGGGTGGTGCCATTTTCGAAAACACAAGATGTCAAAATATATTTTTAATAATGCAGTTTACGATATCAGGTACGCGGGATTACGACGGCGAAAGGAACTTATAAAGGAACGTTAAATTCGTTGCAAGTTCCCACGAAATAGTAACTTTGACGTTACAAGTTCCTGATCTAAGAAAAGGATCGCGTTCCTCCCCAAGACTGGCTGTTATAGGCACAACGGTGAAACTGTTTACAAAGACAGTCGAGTTTCTACGCGTACGAGGGTGCGAAGAGTAGTTGCAAGCGAATTGCAATATTAATACACATCATTAAATAGAATTCACAATTAGGCCTACTTTCTCAGATGGAATTTTTGAGAAAGGATGCGCTTTTACTAGAAGAATTGTCTTACATCAGCGAAACCTTTGAAGAAGCCATTACATTTGTACATACACTGTGTATATCATTATTATTATTATTATTATTATTATTTTATTTTTTTAATTATTAATCATAGACTATTCACTTTCTCTGCAAAGAGTTATACTTGTATACTGTACTAGTCTAAGTGAATAAAAATATCTATCTATCTATCATTTCTTGATTGATTGATTGATTGGATATTGCTTTACGTCTCATATTTATGCAACTTGGCTAATCGAGACGAAGGGAGGGACGTAAGGGATGACGCGGGGGAACCAGGGGTGGACAAAGCCTGTGCTAGTCAGAACCAGCCACAAGCGTATGGGGAGAGCAGAGGTTCCCCCACGTCGTGGTAGTCTCCGTCTGTGTCATCATCCGTCCGTGTTGTCTTGCCATCAGCCAACCATATATTAATTTTTAACAATAAAAATATGTTTTATTTATATTTAGTAAACTTTCAAGTATAGGGAACCAAATCCACGGTATTCCGAACCATAATCACGCCACTGAAACATAATATATTTTGTTACTTTCAAAATTTTAGTCAAGAACAATAAACAGACGTTCATTTTTAAATGTTAATAAACAGACTTGTTTGATATAGGATATTCATAAAAAGTCCATAACAAACGGGAAAATATTTGCAAATGTTAGTTTTTGTTATGGTAACAGTATTTTCTCCAAATTCAAATTCGCAATTATCAATCGCCATATATACACAGTACACACATGGGCGCCCGTAGGATAAAAACCACGTGGGGCATATTCGCCCATGAGAATAAACTGAAATGGCAATTTTTTACATTATAGATTAGTACGATGATTGTAAAATGAGGATTTCACAACTTGGATCTTCGGTTATACGGCAATGAAACTACAAAATTAACAAATTTTCGTTCACATTGGTAAGCTATATTTGAGAAAGTGGGTGAATTCAGAATTCATTATTATAAATATCACAAAATTAAGTTGATGAATACATTTTTCTAAATATTATATTGTTTTGGGTTGTGGAAGGTGCTTACCTTGCCCCCCCCCCCCCAACCCGGCCCTATGGGCGCCCATCCATATGTCACCACGCAACTTCCCAAGGTTATATAAATCCAGTTAAGATGGCGAAATGTCAAACGAAATACGCATCACCTAATACCGTTCATCTGTAAGGTGGTGGTAGGCAACAAACTGAAACCCTTTCTTCTCCTTGCCCCCAGGTTTCCCTGATAAACTTCGTAGCGTCCCTTCTCGGTGCAGGAGGCATCCAAGCCTTCAAAACCATGAGGACATTGCGAGCTCTTAGGCCGCTTAGAGCTATGTCTAGGATGCAGGGCATGAGGGTAGGTACCTTGCACCCACTCAATGAGGATATTGTGAGCTCTTAGGCCGCTAAGAGCTATGTCTAGGATGCAGGGCATGAGGGTAGGTACCTTGCACCCACTCAATGAGGATATTGTGAGCTCTTAGGCCGCTAAGAGCTATGTCTAGGATGCAGGGCATGAGGGTAGGTACCTTGCACCCACTCAATGAGGATATTGTGAGCTCTTAGGCCGCTAAGAGCTATGTCTAGGATGCAGGGCATGAGGGTAGGTACCTTGCACCCACTCAATGAGGATATTGCGAGCTCTTAGGCCGCTTAGAGCTATGTCTAGGATGCAGGGCATGAGGGTAGGTACCTTGCACCCACTCAATGAGGATATTGTGAGCTCTTAGGCCGCTAAGAGCTATGTCTAGGATGCAGGGCATGAGGGTAGGTACCTTGCACCCACTCAATGAGGATATTGTGAGCTCTTAGGCCGCTAAGAGCTATGTCTAGGATGCAATACATGAGGGTAGGTAGGTTTAATAAATAAATAAGATTTTAAACAATATTTCGACATCAGTCTTGTTATTTTATTAAAACTAAACCTCACCTGTTCTAAAAGTTTCATCAAATTAATTACATTAAAGTATTTGTATTTTGCTTGCATTATCAAAATATTATGTTGCAGTAAGAACTGTCGTACCTTTGGTAATAACATAAATATGAACACGAACTCTTCTGCGTTTGAATCTCACCTACGATTTCATTCTCCTGTGCTTGTGTGTATGTTCTATTGCTTCATGTGTGCACTTTAGAGTAGTTGCTTGAGATATGGACTTAGCACGATGCTATTTATTATTTCACAGCACATGTATAATGTTGTTAGTAGACCTACATATACATATATAATGTTTTGTCTTAAACTTTCGTGATCCATGGTTTAATGTTATGACTAGCTTTACGGAAAATATCAGGCACAGTATTTATAGAAAATAACTAAACGAAGACAGCGATAGGCCAGCTAGAATGGACACAAAAAGTCACTATCAGAATGCCACACACACTGATTTATCACATTGCTGATGTATTATGTGCGTCACTTATTTTCCGTAAAGCTATACAGTCATAACATATATATAAATATACTTTCGTGGCTAGACATAATGTTAACTTATCATATAAATAATTGTTTTCACGGTTTATGCCACTCCTTGAGTTTATTTACTTCTCAACGTTTTTCGGAACTCAGATTGGAATTCCTTTGTCAAGAGATTAATTAATAAAAACTGAAATTAGAAACAAAAACAAGGTTCAACACGAGACAAGGACTAGGAGCCGGAACAACGAGCAAACAGGGCCGAATAGTTCATGACCTCTAAGCACTTCAATGTATCATCTTTCTAAATTCTTTCTATTCATTTTTGTTGGCCTGCTTTTGTTATTTTTTTGTCGGTGTGTTTGTTTTTGTTTTTGTTTCTTATTACAGTTTTTATTAATTAATCTTTTAATAAAGGAATTCCAATCTGAGTTCCGAAACGTTGAGAAGTAAATAAACTCAAGGAGTGGCATAAACCGTGAAAACAATTATTTCTTTAATAAGTTAACATATATATATATGAAGAAAGAGCAATTGTCGAAAAGACGTGTCCCGGCCTCCCCGGCCAGGACACACGCACACGCATCGACCCCGGGTCCTCCGCCTTTACGTAGCGATGCTTTACCAAGTAAACTATCGGGCCACTGGGAACATCTCTTCTCATTAGCTGTACGAGTGATTATATATGCATGATGGCTCAAGTAGTAGACTCCTATGCGGCAATCATGTACTACAAGAGCACCAATTAAGCAATCACTTTGTAATCAATGACCATGAGTTGGAGGAAGTTGATATTTCATATGCTTGAATCTATCGGAGAAGAGAAGTGTAAAAAAATATATTCTTAATTAATGGGTTTGTTGGCAATACAGCCTGTTAAGAAATAATTTAATTTTAAAATATTTATATATTTTCTCTTACTAGAAAATATTCTTGGTAAAACTTTGTTTTTGTTCGATCCAACCATACGATATTTATCCAATACATACAACCTGTGTAACTTGAAATATTTTTTATTTGGAACATGTTCAAACAATACACCTAGAACCAAGTTTAAAAATCTTAAACGTAAAAGAAAATGTACGGAAATATCCATATAGGCGTGTATCCCCTCATTGAAAGGAAGTTGCACGTGATACCTATGTTGCATGCATTGTAAATAGAAACGTAGGTCTTTAGTGATCTTCTGTTGTCTAGTTATCACATCAGTGTATGGCACTTTGTCTCTTAGTTATTATTGTTTTACTGTTTTGGTTGTGGTTCCCTGTTATATGTGTATACCATGTTTGCCACTTTCATCTTTCATCATAACTAATTAATTTAGCATCAACCAAGAGAAAGGATAATATGTATAAATTATGTAAATATATAAATGGATATAATGTTACGTAATTATTTTATCAAAATTTAACATTATTCATACATAGTCTTACAGTAAATCATAATCTATGATAGATTTCACAATGTTGACTGATACTTAATGTTATTCAATTAATCTACCTGATTTATACATTTACTTGATTTTAGATAAATATAGGTAATCTCGATAGTTGCATGTAAACAATTTTTTTTTTAATACCATTTAGAAATTATAGAGCAATATATTGATGTATTCTATCACTTACAATCACTAGCGATAATGTCAACTTGTCAAATTGTTTTAAACGTGTAATGATAAATAAATACCGCAATGAATAATGTATACGTACTCAACTGTTAATTGCTGTCAATTAGTACCAAAATATTTATACATTGCCCGATTAACAATTTAATACGAATCAAGCACATTACCAATTAAAAATAATTAACTTATATTCTTTATACGCTTTGAACTTTTTTTTTATATTCATTTGTGCAGTTGAGAAGACGTTGTAAAACTTTTATAAGCAATGAATCTACCGCTTAGAGGATAAATATGATGAATTTACTTTAAGGTACTTTTGCACTTAAAAGATACGCCAGCACTTGTACAGCAATATTATAACAAAAATAGTATTACATAAAAAATTTACAATTCAGAATGTACAAACATTTGCAATTTAGTTTGCACAGTTATAAAACCTAATAAATCATTAATATAAGTAGTACTAGTAATACTTCAATACAACATCAATAAATATTATAAAATCACTACAAAAACTAAACTTTAAACAATACCACAACTAACAATAACAGAACTTCAACTTACTTTTAATAATCTTTGATGACGCTATTGAAACTACTGTCTGTTTTTAATTCATTTGGAAGTGCATAAGGAGACAGATCGATTGTAAAAACCATTTTGATAAGCTAATGTTCTAGCCCGTGAAGGAATCAAGGGAATGCCATTATCATTTCGAAGTAGCTGTCTTTTACTAATGGATCTACATCCACCTGACTAGACAGCATATCCCTCAACCAATTAACATCAGCTTGCTTACAAAAATTTCTAATTGAAGGAATCTTACATAGATTGCAGCTTGCAGTTGCACTGGGGTTGAAACAAGCCTTACCTTAAAATCATTTTAGTGGCTCTAATCTGTATGCCTTCAAGTTTGCACATATTTTTCTGAGTAGTTAGATGCCACGCTGGAATGCATGGAAACATGTCTAAATGAACGTATCATGTCGTTTTAATGGCGTTATGCACAAACAAATCCATTTAGTACGCATGCTTTGTTTCTTTACTTCTGGTGCGATACTATAATATTGTGTATGATGGCAGGTCGTGGTGAACGCGCTGGTCCAAGCCATACCCAGCATCTTCAACGTGTTACTGGTGTGCCTGATCTTCTGGCTTATCTTCGCTATCATGGGAGTACAACTGTTTGCCGGGAAATATTTCAAGGTTGGTAGTCGTCCGTCCACTCAGACTTAAGGAAGTGGGACTAATTAAATTATATTTTGCTTAATCGTTGTCTAACGTTCATGAACACTCTGTGCAATTTGCCATAAATGAATATCGTCGCAGATTTTCAATATTAATTTTAAATCAGTCAGATTTTTTTATAACACCAGAACTTACATAATTCTCCGCAAGCGGCTTAGGGTGATAATACAGTAAATGCAGACATATTGGTGTTTTAATTTTAACAATAAAAATGAATATTTTTATAACTCTATGCAATATGCTACTCCACTATATATTGCAAACTTATTTTGCAAACTTGAGTCGTATTTTTCCTAAATTAGCGTACAATGGTAAAATAGTTGTATAAGGAATTATGAATAAAAAACAATCCTGACATGAGAATCAAGGTGTGGAATAAAATTATGTAACCTTGGTAGTTTTCAATGTGCTTACACATTCTTGGCGTTGACACACGGATCATTGTTTTAGTGTGAGGACAACAAGACGGCCATGAGCTACGAGATCATTCCTAACAAAAACACGTGTGAAGCCGAGAACTACACGTGGGTCAACTCGCCGATGAACTTTGACCACGTGGGCAAAGCTTACCTGTGCCTTTTCCAAGTAGCCACGTTCAAGGGTTGGATACAAATCATGAATGACGCAATCGACTCGAAAGAGGTACACTTTACTTTTAAAACAGTATTAAACAGCAATCAATACATACATTACAACATGTGTTTAATATCTACCTGTTATCTCCAATTCGTGAAATTATTAATGGTCAACAAAATTATGTTGAAAGCATTAACATATTAAAGGATATTATAAGGAAATATTTAATTCATAATTATTTTAGTTTTTACTGCTCGAAAATAAAACAAAAATCAAAGTAGGTTCACTGACCGAGATAGCTCAGGTTCACTTAATGGGGTTCGTCACTCCACTTTCATTACGGTTGAAAGGAATTAGCAGCAAGTTTCATTCTCGCTTCATCATTATACATTACAGTTACACCATAAATTCGAAAAATTAATGTTGAATTTGTATGTAGAATTTGTTGATGTTTCAATTATTTTCATGAACGTATCACAATTTAAAAGCGATTTAGCTGCAAGATACAAAAATAGATGATAAGAAATACTATGACGCAAGTTTTCAGGAATGTCCAGACGTCCCAGCAACATTGACGGTAACATTCAGGTAACATGTCCTGCACCGTGTTTAACATTGTTTTGTTTATCAGATTGACTCACAGCCTGTGAGAGAGGTGAATATCTACATGTATCTATACTTCGTGTTCTTCATTATCTTCGGATCGTTCTTCACGCTCAACCTGTTTATCGGAGTCATCATTGACAACTTCAACGAGCAGAAGAAAAAGATGAGTACCTTAACTAATTTCTAGTCTGAGATATTGGGGTTTGCTGTTCTATAAAGCAAAATAAATATTACAAACAGAAAATGGAATTGCAAAATCGGCAATTATTGTTATTGTGAAATATATGTGCTTCCACTTGTTAAAAATGCTCTCAGTGTTGTAAAAAGTACTTTTAAAGGGTACTCTAAAGTAAAATATTTACCCTGACTAATAACTAAAAACCATTAATACTTTGTGTTTCTAATTAAGTAAAGAACAGTAGACTGCAAAAGTAATTAGATTCCTCTCAATTATTCTGGTAAAAAGTTGCCATCGGTTGGCTTATGTCGATTATCGTCTTTGTCCTATCCATGCTGATTTTCTGACATCTTGGAAAAGCAAGGTTTGTTAACAGTCATTAGGCCTTAATTTATATTCAAAGTTTGATACTTTTACACGTCTTGAGAATGTATATCAAAACTAATGTTATGAATAAAACACTTGTTTGCTAGGTTGTCATATTGTGTAAAATATTTCCTTACAATCACGAACCATTGTTTATTTAAAAAGGGTCAAAGCAGACTGTTTTGACACTATTTAAATGAACAATGTTTTGCGATTTTAACGAAACATTTTATATGAGCTAATGTTTACAGCAATACAACACAATGAACTTGAAACTACGTCTACTTTGATAATAACGTACGAAAAGTGAGCATTGAAAGTACTTAATGTAAAAACAAGGTAAACAAAAAACTCGACTACTTAACAGTAGTACTTTAAGTGCTTGAAGACTACTTTACAGTACTTAAAGTAGTTTTACTTAAGTACTTAACAACACTGATGCTTTTGTTTTGTATTGTAACTCACTCTTGCAATAGGGAAGTATGTTTAACTTAATCTTTAAATCTTGACATTACATAACTATACTTTTTCGAAATCAAATTTGTAAATACAACATAAAATGACAACATGGACACTGAAGCTGAATCGAGCTTTATTGAAGTCACACATAGATTTAAACTATCTAACGCATCTCTTATCATTCTGGATGAGAGATACTAAGACGATATATTATTAATTTTATATTCCATGTGTGCAGATTCTCACCACGGTCATATTGTTTGACTTGATTTGTAACTGAAGTTTTCAATGGAAAATCTTTTAAAACGTATCCGAAAAAAATGTGCCTTTTAAATAAATTCAAATACTATATGAATTAAAAAAATAATTAAAGTCATAACGTTAACCATACTTCTCAATTGGACCAAAATATGACATGACTGATTTTAGAAATAGTTTGATCCTAGAAACAGCTACACTTTTAACAACATCCATTTGTTACCACTCTTATCACTATTTACTTTAGAAGTTGTTTCAAAGCGTACAATAGCTCTACATGTAGACATCTTACAGAAGTCGGTAGTCAGATAGCATGCACAGCATGGGGTTCAATCCTACTCTCCATCTTACTTAGTTCGATTTACTTTTCTTATTCCTTCTCTAAGCTCTGATGCTACGGCAGTGAATGTGGTATGCATGTTAATTAATGTGATGCGGGGTGTTGAGTGCGTGGCGGGCGGGAGGGAGGGTCTTGTCTTGATGCACGATCATTAGAGTGATGTGTTGTATATTAGATACTTTCCAGCCATTGCCACGCATTGTATGCTGCGTGCTAGTGGGGTTACGTGACTTTAACCCTATCCCTAGAGCTAGGGTGGGTGGTAACCCTCCTCCTAGGATGTTATAGCAGGAGATTCCTAAGACAGGGGACACTGGTACTATTCGACTGACAATAGTAAACTTGCACCCCTGAGTCTCGATTAGGAGACGACCTTATTGAGAAAACAAACGTGACGTAACAATACTTACAACGAGCGCACTACTTGCTACCCAGTAACTATCCTTGAATTTTCCCACTTAACGCAACGAGGTGTAAAGCAATGTGCTTGTTCTATACCCACTACCCTCGAGTCTACCCAATCTACCCGATAAGATGTAAAGCAATGTGCTTGTTCTATACCCACTACCCACTACCCTTGAGTCTACCCGCTCTGCCCGATAAGATGTAAAGCAATGTGTGCTTGTTATGAACCCACTACCCACTACCCTTGAGTCTACCCGCTCTCCCCGATAAGATGTTAAGCAATGTTTGCTTGTTATATACCCACTACCCACTACCCTTTGAGTCTACCCGCTCTGCCCGATAAGATGTAAAGCAATGTGTGCTTGTTATAAACCCACTACCCACTACCCTTGAGTCTACCCGCTCTGCCCGATAAGATGTAAAGCAATGTGTGCTTGTTATATAACCCACTACCCTTGAGTCTACCCGCTCTACCCGATAAGATGTAAAGCAATGTGTGCTTGTTCTATGTCCACTACCCACTACCCTTGAGTCTACCCGCTCTACCCGATAAGATGTAAAGCAATGTGTGCTTGTTATATACCCACTACCCACTACCCTTGAGTCTACCCGCTCTGCCCGATAAGATGTAAAGCAATGTGTGCTTGTTATGAACCCACTACCCACTACCCTTGAGTCTACCCGCTCTACCCGATAAGATGTAAAGCAATGTGTGCTTGTTATATACCCACTACCCACTACCCTTGAGTCTACCCGCTCTACCCGATAAGATGTAAAGCAATGTGTGCTTGTTCTATGTCCACGCTGGCGGGTCATTGGAGATGTTTATGACTGATGATCAAAAGAAATACTACAACGCCATGAAGAAGATGGGATCCAAGAAACCTCTAAAAGCAACGCCCAGACCAAGGGTTAGTATTGTAACTTAGATCGACACTAACGTAGATACAGAACCTACTTAATTTTTCTTTCTAAACAATTTATTTTTGTAATTGGACGATCGAGCGCAGCGTGAAGTCTCTATGGCAAGTTTTGAGGCACTTTGTTGTGTTTACGTCTGTATGGCTGTGTGTTCGACGCGCAGGGGCCAAACAACTTATCCGATTTTGACGAAATTTTCCATCATTCTTTACATTTATTTGTTTTAACTACTTTCAACAGGCAGTGTACTTCATTTACATAATCATGTTTGTTCTTATTAACATAGTTAACTTTGTTTCCATCTCATGTAGGCCTATGGCCTTGTTTTTTTCTCTTAATAAATATTTCTATTGACCGTCTTTAAAAGTTAAAGCTTTTAAATGTATCGCTACCCGTTGATGACATTTTTTATTTATCGGGTTGTTTCGTAGCGGCGGCGACTTGAAAATATATTGAAATATCATATTTCAAGTCCTGAAGAAGAAGACAACATGGTCTTCGAAACGTCGACAGAAAAATATCACTACCGCCGCTACGAAACAACCCGATAAATAATAAATGTCAGCAGCAGTAGCAGACAAGTCTCGACTTGATCACAGCTGCAGGGGAATGTTCCCGGGTACTCAACACATAGTCCGCGTGCATAGCGATCGCAGCAGTAGCAGACAAGTCTCGACTTGATCACAGCTGCAGGGGAATGTTCCCGGGTACTCAACACATAGTCCGCGTGCATAGCGATCGCAGCAGTAGCAGACAAGTCTCGACTTGATCACAGCTGCAGGGGAATGTTCCCGGGTACTCAACACATAGTCCGCGTGCATAGCGATCGCAGCAGTAGCAGACAAGTCTCGACTTGATCACAGCTGCAGGGGAAAGTTCCCGGGTACTCAACACATAGTCCGCGTGCATAGCGATCGCAGCAGTAGCAGACAAGTCATTCACATTTTTATTTTCTTGTATGTCCTGGAAATATCATTTTTTTTCTTTTCCAAAACAAAAGTCAAAATAGCCCCATATTGCCTGTTTAGATTAAAAGTTATATATTTGTAAGGGTTATTATTCTGGAGTAGAAATACACTTGTTTGCCAAATGTCCATTGGTGAATGCGGCATATAGAGGTGTTTAATGAGTTAATTTTATCGTGGTGTTTGCTCAGTTTTTTTTATTTTTACGATCGAATTGTTGAATAAATCTATTTAGTCTTGTGATTCGTGCCAAGAATGTAAAATGGCGTGTCATGTACTTTTTTATTTTCTGATATGTCCCGTTTTTTTTTTTTTTTTTTTTTTTAAGAAGTCTAAATGGCCCCAAATAGCCAGTTTTGCTTTAAGATTATTATATGAAAGCGTGGTTATTTTGGAATAGAATCCACATGTTTGCCAGTTGTTCAATGTTGGATGCGACGTACATGGGTGTCCAAAGTGTGAATTTTGGTCCGGCCTTTGGGGTTCAAAGGAAATAATTTTAATAAAACTATTTTGGGAAAACGTTTCTATCAAACTCTCACAAGACGACACTAGTCTTAGTAATTGAATAAAAACAGAATGAGTTGAATACTGAGGCACTACTGTGCCTACTAGCAGTGAGGATTCGTGGTGAGGCCGATATTCAAGATGCGCCACTGTTGTTATGCAGCATCTCGATACGACGATACGATGTTGTTCGTTCTCTTGACACTGACGCCTTCATCCTCTTATTCAAAAACGCTCAGCGAGTAAACCAACAAGCACTTGTATACACCGGCTTTGGAGACAAGAGTTTTTAATTTACGTCAAGAAAGTAATTTCTAATGGATGAGCAAAATGTATCGTTCTCGCGCCAATTCATGCTTTTCCTGCTTTTGACACCATAATTTATTTTATTCGACGAGGAAAGCGTTAACCTTTTTAACTATTTTAACTAGTAGATAACCACTCCGAATTTGAGGACACTTTTATGTTGCTTGACAACTCAGATTTTAGGGAAACTAAGTGCGACTAATTAGAAAGGATTACTTGTCTTGTACCAGTATTGGGAGTCAAAAGCCATATCTTCAAAAGTTGTCATCGTCTAAACCACTAACAAACTACAACGACACTGACCTCGGCTTACTCCCACTATTCAAATCATCTGAACGTTTGCATATTCTGCTTCCAAATGATCATGCAATGCTATGATGATGTAAACTGTAAAGCAACAGACAAAGTGGACGATATACATGAACAACACGATCATGGCTGGTTGGTAACACCAGATTGTCTTCTCTTCACGTGACCCGAAGGCTACGTGCTCTGAAATGAGCTGATGTTGAAATCGCAAAACGATGGATCCGATGTTGGAGATGATCCTAGAGACATCGAAATTAAAACAGGCAGAGACGTTTTTGAGATTGAAGATATACGAAGATGGACTTGAATACACAACAAAACGAAAAATTAATATTACATGCAGAAAAGTCCATTAAAGGTTCAATTTCAAGGAATAGATTAGGCATATACTTACCGCCCCAATTGTTTTTTACAAAAATTACCTTTTTAGACCCTGTTATTCCCAACCGCCTCTGGGTTACTTACAAACAAGTAAATGTTTACTCCAAAATAATATCCTATCAGAATATATCAGTTTTAACCACAACAGGCAGTTTGGGATCATTTTGAGTTCTTTATCTGGAAAAAGTCTAAAGTTGTATTCCCGGGACTTGCAAGAAAATAAAAATGTTCATGACACTCCATTTTACAATCTTGACAAGAATCAAAAGTCTTAAATAATTTTACCTCAACGATTCGGTCGCAAAAAAATAAATAAAAACGGTTGAAAAAAACTTAAAACATCCTCATCGTACACCCCTGTAAGCCATATTTACCATAGAACAACTGGCACACGAGTGTATTTCTACTCCAAAATAACAACCCTTTCAAATATTGTATAAGTTTTAAACTAAACGGGCAATTTGAGGCCATTTTGACTTTTTTTTTAAGTAAAAAATTGAATTTCCGGTACAAACAAAAAAAAATATGGATGACATTCTATTTTTCATTACTGACACGAATCTTAAGTCTTAAATAGATTTGTTCAACGCTTTGGCCCTGAAAAAATAAAAACTTGAAAACACCCCCTTAAAATTGACTCTTTGGGTACCCCTGTACACCGCATCCACCACTGGCCAACAAGTAGATTTCTACTCCAAAATAACAACCCTTTCAAAATATATAAGTTTTAATCTAAACGGGCAATTTGGGGCAATTTTGACGTATTTTTTTGGAAAAGTAAAAAAAAAGTATTTCCGGGACATACAAGAAAATGAAAAAGTGAATGACATTCTATTTTCCATCACTTACACGAATCTTAAGTCTAAAATAGATTTGTTCAACGCTTTGGCCCTGAAAAAATAAAAACTTGAAAACAACCCCTTAAAATTGACCCTTTGGGCACCCCTGTACACCGCATCCACCACTGGCCAACTGGCCAACAAGTGGATTTCGACTCCAAAATAATAACCGCTTCAGAATATATCAGTTTTAACCAAAACGAACAGCTTGGGGCCATTTTGACTTTGATTTTGGAAAACTCAAAAAAGTTATTTCCGGTAGGCCCTACATACAAGAAAATAACAATATGGATAAAATTCTATTTGTCATTCCTTACACGAATCAAAAATCAAAAATAGATTTCGTTCAACGGTTTGGCCTTAAAAAATAAAAACGGTTACAAAATTCAGCACAATCGACCCTTTGGGCACCCCTGTACCCCGCACCCACCACTGGCCAACTGGGCAACAAGTGGATTTCTACTCCAAAATAATCAACCTATCATATGGGTCTCCATTTCACCGCAGGGGGGGGGGGGGTCTCACTAATGGTGGGTCCCGGTCTATAATGAAAGAACTGGCTTGAATGCACATGTAACTGAAGTCTCTGCTTGTTTCATGTTATTGTGTTGATTTACTTTGGTGTAAGTGTAACTTATGTAAGAACTGGCTTGAATGCACATGTAACTGAAGTCTCTGCTTGATTCATGTTATTGTGTTGATTTACTTCTGTGTAAGTGTAACTTATGTAATAACTGGCTTGAATGCACTTGTAACAAGTCTCTTCTTGTTTCACGCTCACCACAGTGGAGGCCTCAAGCGATCGTGTTCGAGTTCGTGACGAACAAAAAGTTTGACATGTTCATCATGTTATTCATCGGCCTCAACATGTTGACCATGACTATGGATCACTACCAACAATCCGCACAGTTCAGCATGATCCTTGACAATCTCAACATGATCTTCATCGTGATCTTCTCCTCCGAATGCCTTCTCAAGATCTTCGCTCTAAGATACCATTACTTCAAGGAACCTTGGAACCTCTTTGATTTCGTAGTGGTCATCCTATCCATATTGGGTTAGTTCCACTAAAGATTCATATTAAATGAATGCCTTCAAAATGCAGACAAAACCAATCAGAAATAAGTTCAAATATAATTATCTTTTAATTAGTTTTTGTTTTAACAATTCAGAGTAATTTGCCACTACTTATGGTTCTAATGCAATTATGGTCTAGAATCTATTTTATGCACATGGTAATTGTCTGTATCATTCATTTATGATATAATCCCTAATGGAATCTCGCTTGAAATGGCGACGACGACTCCTACATAATCATTTACACAAATAAATACAATACAATAGGGATAAAATCAATCCTCAACATAACGAAAATCAAAATCTTTCAAGATATTTCGTATTAAGTAATTTGTTCATTCCAAAATTCATTAAATATAAGAAGTATATTTTATATTCTAGTCCCATGTCTTCCTTTTGGTATTTTGTACTATTTGATTTGGAAGATACTGTTTAATTTTTAAATTTTTAACCCCATTAAGAACTGTCGAGTTGAATTAGATTTTGGTTATATCCCAATCGTAATCAGTATGTATATTTTATAGTCTGTTTTTTAATAATATTATCAAAATTAAAATTGGAATATTTTTAACGATAGTGCTTGCGTTATATTGAGGGTTACACATTAATGTACCCATTCAGGTTGTTAGTTTACACATACACACATCATAATTATACGTATAGGCTGACAATAAACACATACAATTAGGGGACGCTCAATTGCCAATATACGTTGCTTTGATTAAATCGTTATGTGGCAACTTAGGTCGTACGTATATCAACATATTTTCAACTAATTTAAATTTATCTCAGTAGAAAATAGCAGCACTGTTTTCCAACCAGTACATGAAGCAGAGTGATCGTTCCCAGGTACTTGTTCTAGAATCTATAATATCCAATAATCGAACGTAAAATTCCCAAAGAAAAACAATCGAATCTTGCCATTTTTGCGTAAGTCACGAACATTCTTGCGGGCTCAAGTTTCACGAGTCCAAATATTGACTTGGGTGTATAGAATGAATAGAAAACCACTTAACGACACCATTGCCGTAATGTAAATGTAAACCATTCCAAAGTAAATTACTTAAATTTTATTGATGGACAAAGTTGTACGTTTATTATCTCCCGAGTTAATTATTTCATACGACATGTGACGTTGAAATCTAGGTCGACGCCAAAGAATTCAGATAAGAAAACCTATCTTCTAGCGGTCAAAGTAGGTTCAACTCCCGTCCTGGGTTAAATAAAGATTCGGTTTCTGGCGTTTGGAATCCAACGTTCCGCGCGACTCTGTGTGAAAATTGATGGACGTCACTTTCTACAGAAGTTAGCCGTCGTTGACGAAGATGGCCGTGAAACGTCAAAATATTATTTACGATCGAATGTGGGCAAACGTTTTGACTAAATCAAACTCTCTTTAATGATGAGGATATTTCTGAAGTAGTAGACCTAAGCCTCGGACCTAGGGCGACAATCAGGATTGCTCAAGGTTTCGATTTGAATGCCAAAAAGGGCGTACTTACGTCTGAAAACTCAATTGTGGCCTTGGACCTAGGCTATCTCAATTTATTTCGCACAAAAATGTCAGTGACGCTTACGCGACACTTTATAGTACAATAACAAAATAATAGTAAATAGTTTTATGAGGCTAGGGCCCTGGGCTAATATGATTGAAATAAAATTTAAATTTGACATTTCGTCTGTCATCTGTTTATTGCACGTCACTGCACAGCAAAAATCTCCTGACCGTATATAGCGTGCAGTGCTTTTAGTAGTTTCAGATTTAAGCCACCGACAGCGCGCAGAACGTTAGATTTCGTTTCGACTTAGGAGTTGGAGGACCTCCCAGACAAGGAAACTTCTTTATCGACTCTGATAGTCGCTAAACAGCGCGTGTTGCTATGACAACAATTATTATTGTTGTCATTTTCTTTTGTTTTGTGATTATTCGTTACGTGATTGGTTAATTGGCCATACCAGATTATGACGTATGCGCCAGTTTTACCCACTTAAATTTTTGGTGCAACTTTCAGCTCACCTTTATGAATGAAAATATTATCTAAATGAAAACAATAATCTATTGACGCTTTCAGAAACAAGTCCTCATTGTAGTAGAATGATAAAATGAAGTCACGTATACTCTATTATATCAAAATGAATAATTTCATTGTCAAAACGAAACTCATGACTGACAGTCATTATTTTATCAGATAATAAACGAAGTTTTTTTTGTTAAAACACTAGGGATGTGCAAAAGTAAGAAATTCTAACTTGAACTCAAACTTTAAAATTTCAGTTGTGTGTGTGTTTATTTTTAATTTTTACGAAAGTTCGAAATATTGTTCACTTATTTTTAATGGTGTGCGGGCACCAATTATTAATTTTGACATGTTAAAAAATGGTTCTTAATTTACAGGTACAAATAAAAATTAAAGGAATTGCATAGTGGTGGGGCCGGTCCAGAAGGTAGATAGTTACTTTCTTGGTGGAGGTGCCAGTTCAGACTTTTCACTATTTGATTTGCATAGATGCAAAACTTGCCTTTCCACTTTTTGAAATAGACGGTAAAACTTTTTATATCTCTTAAAGTTCCGTTCGAGTTAGTTTCAGGTTCGGTTTGATATTTTAGAGAAATTCGATGTTCGAAGGACAATCCCTCTGAAAGTTCGAGTTTGGTTCGAAATTAAAAATCCAGGTTCGCACAATTTGTTAAACACAATATATTTATAATTCGCAATTTAAACTTTTTGGGTCCGTTAACTTTGATTAAATATATTCTTACTTATTTCATTCAATTTCTTCTTCCCTTTTTCTAGTTAGAACATATTTCTTTTTCAGATTATATTAGATTGGATTAGATTAGATTAGATTTTTAGGTCAGCTTTGTATATTTAATACTTATAAGTACCAGTTGAAAACGTCATGCCGATTCCAGAAGAAAATTAATTCGTCTAATAGGATAGCGTTTACCTTCCACAACCTTGAATTTCACGGACACAAAATTTCGCGAACCCAGTCATCTTCAAATTAATAATTTAAAAACGAAAGGTTCTACCCATAAGCGAACGATCACTCTCTTTTCAAATATTTTTCATTCGTCTGATCATGGCATGTCTGCATTAACGTGTGCCTAGGTATCATTAGATCAAGCATGGCATTCTAATAACGCCGTGCACCCACGTAACGTCAGACAACGTGTATACACTGGCCAGAGCATGAGGCGACATTTGTAGAATGTGTGCTAGCACGTTTAACTCATCTCTAGATTTTCTAAACTATTAGCAAATTTCTAGAAAATAAAGCACTAATTAAAAGTAATTAATTGCTGCCCGAGAACAGAGATTTGTACATTAATTTCACAGAAAACATTATTAATGTTTGTTTTATATTTACTAGAGAAAATAATGCTAGCTGTAAGTATAATATTCTAGACCCTTTTAGACCCATGCATGTATGCACAAAGCAAATAACACCTTTAAATTTCATTAATAACCATCACTAAAAGTCTAAATATTCTGAAATATACTGTATATTTACAACATGATGCAGATAAATAATAAAATAAACATGTTTTAAGTTTACATTTTATTTTAGAATTACTATTTAGGACTAAAATAATACAGGTCATGAGTCTGTAATGCATTTACTTTTTGGCACCACACAAGTAGCTGATGACACACATTTTAAAATCGTCTGTTGAAACACATTTCATAGTAAAAAACGTACATTTCCAATCATCCATGTGTATACAATTAGTTACTGCCACACATTACAATTTTTTAAAGCACTTTCAAAATAGCATTATGCTAGTTTTACATTACACATACCGATCTAGTCGGCAACACTTCTCAACTGTTTGCAGTTGTACCTAGAGTCACCCCACCCCACCCCACATACTCTCTACGTGATCGGTGTTTACATGTGCGTGTGTTCCCAGGGTTGGTCTTGAGTGACCTCATTGAGAAATACTTCGTTTCTCCCACGTTGCTTCGAGTGGTTCGTGTGGCCAAGGTCGGGCGAGTCCTGCGTCTCGTCAAGGGTGCCAAGGGCATAAGGACCCTGTTGTTCGCGCTGGCCATGTCCTTGCCGGCGCTCTTCAACATCTGTCTACTGCTCTTCCTTGTCATGTTTATATTTGCCATATTTGGAATGTCATTCTTCATGAACGTGAAGGAGAAAGGAGGCCTTGATGACGTCTACAACTTTAAGACATTTGGACAGTCCATGATTCTCCTCTTTCAAGTACGTGTGATAGTCATTGCTATGTGACATAATAATATGTGTAGTTTAATGTTACTTTCGACGGTATATCATGTAGTTTAAGTGTGCTAGGACCAATCCACACAAAGGGCAAGCTTTCCTGAAAACAAAAGGCTGGGTTTGGTAAGTCTACGCCACTGTCACCTTTCTATTCGTCCGAAGGAACAATTATTAGCAAGAGGTCGTTGGCGCGACCTCTTGGTGCCTTCTCGCGCTGGTCATTCTGGCGAAAGACCATTGATATTTAACTACTGTTAGGCTAGATTAGCAGTCAGTGGTCCACTTCCGTTACAATTGGAAGCCATCTTGAAATGACAGTTTACATGTTAATCAAATGGGAGCGATTTGAAGACCGAATATTTTTAAAGATGGCCGCCAGTTTGACAGCTGAGCATACTAGATTTTAACATCAAATGATTACCAAATTCCCTTATGCAATAACTTCTTATTGTTTCTGTTTATTCAATATCATGCTGCACAAGCTAAAACCATATCACACAATCCACTAAAATACTTTATTGCTTTGAAAAAGCATAAATTAAAACGCCAAATCGCCATCTTGAACTGGATTTTCGACGCTTCAATTTGTTACGCTCGCGCCTGTGCGGAAGTATTGGACACTGCTAATCTAGCCTACTATAGGGGTTTAATATCAATGCGAAAGACTTACTGACGTTTCTTGTTTACAAAGAAAGCAGAGGAATGAAACCTAATTTTTTCTCAAATGAGTTGGAAAATACGAAAACAAAATACTGAACACACAGGGCGGTAAAATATTGCGAATTTTGAAGGGATACTTTGAGAAAACATAAATGTGATGACAGCTGATACCGTTACCCAAATAAACCATAAGTAAATAAATAAAATAAGTAAATACACTCGTATTTAGAGTCCACCCACTCGGTCATACAACTGATTTTCAGTGGGGGACAGTAAACCAAAGCGACCAAGCCAAACTTGTAGGCCCCGACGCCATCGAGGAGTGAGCGATAACCAACCAAAGATCGATATTTTTAATGGGAAATATAGCAATCAGTGGTATGGACAGTGCGAACACCCGCGAATCAACGGCAGAATCAACAAGGCCGATTCAGAACAACTTTAAATTTATTATGTGCCTCGTTGCTAGGACGGCTCCAAAGACACCGTTTACAAATTCCTAATACACGAACTGATGACTTGAGTCCAAATCAGAAGTTAAAAAACGTCAAAAAACCCTGGACCTTCTGCATTGGAAGCAGAAATGCTAACCACAAGACCAACGAGCCACACGTACATGATATATTCTAATACGATTCATCCTTCATTTGGTTATGGTTTTTCTCTGTCAGTGGCCTCCTGCCGTTTACTGTATAGGGCGCGATCAATGAGAACGGCAAAAAGCATACATGTAGTGAAATTGGATCTTTAAACCGACATAAAACATTAGCTTTCCAGTACTAAAAAAAAACTTTGTGAAAATAATTTATTATAATAATAAGGAAATATTTTTTATAAAAATGTCATACTCATAAGACATTGTAAAAGCAGTGGTGATTTAGTGACGCAATTAAATGGAATGAATAACAATTTGCTTACTTGTATTGTGACTGCAAAATCACCAGGTTTAATATTATGCGAATAAAAGTTTTAAAACACAATTTTTTGTAAATCTGCCCTGTTAAATATCCTATTTGAGAGAGATAATACAATGTTTTTCGATTAAATACAACAATGTAGCAAATAAACTCATGCCAACGATAAACTATTGTAAGACAAACCGGTATCTTCAATGAAAATTACATTGTCTTGCATTTGCCCTGGGTTGCTATTTTAATTATTAATTGCTAGCACACAAAGCATTACAATACCAAAAGTATGCCTTCAAAATTTTGCCATTTGCCAAGTCTCAACTTGATATGAAAACTTGGGCCTTAGGTAATAATTTATCCAATTCCTAGGGCGAGCCTCGCACAACGCACTATAGGGACACCAGGCATTTTGCCCCGCGACGACTGTTTGAGCATGCAACCTTGCACAGAATAATAATATGGAACCGATTGGCCGAGCTGTTCGGCCAAGCGAACATCAATTTTCCTAAAGCGCATGTCCTACACTCTCTGAAGTCCATCAGGTCTAGGTCTAGAAAGTTGTAAACGGTGACTTTAAAGCCATACTAGCAACGAGGCCATACAAAATTCTAAGGTTGTTCCGAATTAGCCTTGATAATTCTGGCGCTGTCTGCGGGTCGAATTGTGTCCAGCTTGATTGATCGGTGTTTCCTACTTAATTGTTATTACCATAGCAATTATTACTACTTCATAAAAATTATAATAATTTAACTAAAATAATTTCTAATGGAACTTGAGAAAGTAATGAGATCCCATTTATACTAAAAACGTAGTAATCATTGGACAGAAATATTTTTAAAAAAGCTCATCCATCAACGCGACTGGAAAAAGCGTTCGCGAAGCGGAACAACCGATAAATCAGTTCTAGTTACGATTGTGTTACTACCACACATGACCTCATAAGATAGCTTTATATTCCAAATAAATTCGCTCTTCTCTTATTCGGTCGGTAACTTGAATCGGCGCGTACTGTTCGGTCACCCCTAAATTGAACTTGCGATTATATATTCAACAGTTTACCCGTGAGTAATTTCAATAACTGTAAACAATGTTTTGTCTCCGTTAAACTGTGCAGTATAGGCAACATTACACAAGAAAACGACAAACGCCCGAAATAGCAAAATTATAAAAATTGTCATCTTCCAGGTCAGGTTTGATGAATACGACATATTTGTTATAGATTGAGGTAAAACTTATTATGTGTTTGAGTGTGATGTGATGTGATAACAACACATTGAAAGCAGATGTGTGTAGAAAAAGCCAGACGATGAAATCATAAAAATAAATGTACGGTTATCACAATTTAAAATAACACATTAACAAATATTTTTTTTAAACTTAACTGGTTACTTATTGAAAAGATAGATTTGGAACGAAAACAAAACAAAAAGTTGCTAAGAGTTGAAATGTAATTTGAAAACCGAAAGTTAGATTCCACTATTACTAAAAGCCTTGTGAGACCTAGAACTAACTGAAAAGATAGCACTCTAGAGACAGCCTGATTGCAAATAGTCGATGATTTAGGAGACTATTTGTTATCCAAAATAAATATACTTACCGTGATACGCTTAAAAATTGCGCCGCATAAATCACACTCCAATTTAAATTATGAATCTTTTTTCAAACAATAACTTTGCAAATTGACAGTGTTGGGTAGGAACGGAACTAAACAGTTCCAGTTCCTAGGAACTAGTTCCTTTTTAAGGAACTAAGGGAGGAACTAGTTCCTTTTTCCAGACAGGAACTAAGGGAGGAACTAGTTCCAATTTTCCAGGAACTGTAACTTATTTTCATAAGTTCCTTTTTTATAACTTGACTGTACAAATTTAAGGAATGAAAGAGTCAAATCATAGTTTACTTACAAGATGAAGGGATTGTAAAATACTCCATTTCCAGGAAATCTAAAATTCGCCTCTATTGTTCTAAATTCTTGTCATACCCCCATCCCTATTCCTACACTCAGTGGTCAACCCCCATCCCCCATGGGTTTCTCACAATTATTAGTCGCATTGCCAGCTAAACTTCACCCTTGAGTTTTGAATGATCTTTTGGGTTGTTGCGTTGTGCCGTGTTCACCACCCTTGTTGGTTGCGAAACGTGGAGCAGTGCATCATCAACCCAAAGATCATTCAAAATTGATTCACAGGTCGTGAAAGCCTACATACTCATCCATATATTTAATTCCTCCAAATCTCAAACAGAGTAGATGCATTCTTTGCAAATTCTTGGTTATAAGTAGAAATTTGGATACCTTAGCCTACATTGACCCTCTCGAGAAGATATAAAGAAAAATGGTTATTGAAAAAAAGGAAATTTTAGGAACTTAGTTCCATTTGGAAAGGAACCTAGGAACGCCCTAGTTCTTTTTATTTTAGAGGAACTGGGAAACTGGAAAGAGTTCCTTTTTCTTATGAGGAACTTGTAACTGGAACTAGTTCCATTTTTTAAGGAACTTACCCAACTCTGCAAATTGACACACAATAACATTACAATGGTCACATGGTGATAAACTCCATGCGAAATCTCTTTGTTTAATGTTCCATTATTCTACTATAATTTAAATAATATTGCGTAATCATTCACATTTCTGACCCAGTTTCCTCTCTTATCTGAGTTCCTCTTCTTCGTATAAAATATGTACGATTCGTGTTGAGACTTGCAGTGCTTAATTTGTAATGGAGCGCGGATACACGCAATTTTTGTGGGTATACGCAGTATACCCACCTTTTTTCATGAATTATTAGGTACGCAACACTCACATTTTGGCTAATATATATAAAAACGAAAATAATTTATATTAATTATTTTACACCCACATGCTCATATTTCAAATTTACTTGAATACATTTATAACTGGGGGATGGGGGGAATTCCCCCAATTTTTCCCGTGACCCCCCCCCCCCCCTCAGCCCTCAATTTTGAGTAATGACCAACAATTTCGATTTCCCATTATTGTTGGACGTGATCACGAACGTAATGATATGCATATTCAATGGTTGTGACATGGAATCTCGTCACTACTCCAATTCTTTTTTTAAAAATAGTTTTATAGTTATAACTGTACAAAAAAAAACATTAATTTGGTATTTCATTCAGCCCACTTATTTTTTCTAGAACACACCAAACACACTCTAAAAACCTGATTTTCAAAATTTTCGCCTGCGGCGCTATAGTTGGGGGGCAAGCCCCCCAAACCTCCCGTACTGGTCCCCTAAAAATAATTCTCCCGGTTTTTTAGCGTGTACCCACCTTTTCCCTTACAAATTACCCACTGGAGACTTGGATGACAATGGTTTATTGACTTCTGTTACTTCTTCTAACACATAGTTTTTTCACTCACGGTCAAACCATGTATTCATAATAACGCACATTTTAAAATAAGTACCTATCATAAGCATGTGTGATAATCTCCTCAATATTTCTAAATGTCCTAAAAGAATAAAAAATGCGAACACCATTTCATTTTTCTTCTAGGGATAAGAATATGTATTTAAATTGATCTGATGCCAATAGCATAAAATAAGCAAAACGATACTAAGTAGTGATCATAATATTACCTCAAAAATTGTTTTGCTAATCAGTAAGAGCTTGTCACAAGATATGTGCAACTCTACAGCTGCTTACAGCCTGTTGCAAGTTGATTGCCGCATTCATTCTGGCAAATTGAAGAGATATAACCTTATCAAATTTAGATAAAAATGATTTGAATTCTATTTAAAGTTGTTAATTCACTTCGATATATGTTGTTGTCGGTCTGTTAATCAGATCTAAGGTCTAATCACTAATAAGTTCAACCGGTGCTTGGTGTATTGCTATGTGATATTTATAAAGAAACCAAAATGTTTTCAAAATGATATAAATGAATTTAATTGTCAATATTCATAAATGGGAATGTATTAGTTGTCAATTTAGTTGTTATATTTTAAAGATCTATTAATATATAGAATAACATTATAATAGTAAGATTCTAAGGTGTATATACATAAATATTACACATACATACCTAACTTGTGGCAAAATCACTTACATTTACAGATCTTCACAATTGTATCTCAAAGTTCTAGTGGTCTTTGTCATTAAGATTAATGTCATGTTGTTGACATGGTTAATACTCTTTGTTGTGATTTTTGACACCAGTATGATTATATTTAATACAATTCAGAAGTAAAAAAATGCATCCCGATCGAGGCTCGAACCCGAGTCTCCCACATTCCAGGTAGACACCTTAGCCAACTAGACCACCGAGACGGTAAATATTTAATTTTCTGAATTGTAGTTGCATTAAAGATGTGAATTGATGGAACAGTACTGCAACAAATATCTGTTGCCTTTGAACTGACCAAACAAACATTATTTATAATGTCATTACTTTACGCAGGTATGAGCGAGGGTTTATTTCTCGATTTGGTTACTCGGAAAACACTCCCGTATAGATGGAATAGCTATTAATATTTAGTACAACTCAGAAGTTTGTTTATTTAATCAGTACAAAGGCAACAGATATTCGTTGCAGTACTATTCCATCCATTCAGATCTATAATGCAACTACAATTTCAGAAGTTAAATAGTTACCGTCTCGGTTGGTCTAGTTGGCTAAGGCGTCTACCTAGAATGTGTGAGACTCGGGTTCGAACCATCCGGAAGGATTTTTATTTTATTTTTAACTTCTGAATTGTATTAAATATTAACAATTCCACCTACGGGAGTGTTTCCCGACTACCAAATCGAGAAATAAACTCTGTTATGAAACACGTTTTTATCAACTAATACATTGTAATGTTAGCCAATAGCCACTCACCTGTCTGTCACCTTACCCAAAACGTTGCTCACCTACTATGGTAGCCAAGAACACTATAATACACTAAATTTGTGATGGTGATCACTGAAACGAGAACATACAAATGCTATAACGATAATCTCTAGATGTGTGAAAGTCCCACTCATATCACGGCACTGTGCACCTTGCAGATGTCCACGTCAGCGGGATGGGACGGTGTCTTAGACGGTATAATCAACGAAGAGGAGTGTGTAAAGCAGAACAACGAGATCGGAGAACCGGGTAATTGCGGTTCGGCCACAGTCGGTATCGCGTTCCTCCTGTCCTACCTCGTCATCAGCTTCCTCATCGTTATCAACATGTACATTGCCGTTATCCTCGAGAACTACTCTCAGGTGAGTAAGCCTAAGCCATCTCACTCTTCATGCTTGCGGTTCGGCCACAGTCGGTATCGCGTTCCTCCTGTCCTACCTCGTCATCAGCTTCCTCATCGTCATCAACATGTACATTGCCGTTATCCTCGAGAACTACTCTCTGGTGCTTCATCTAGTTCAGGGGTTGACTAGTGCTATCGGTACTATTAATTGTCGACATGTTTTTCAGGCAATTTTATCTTTTCTCCGACATTTTGAGTCAATAATAATATTAATGTAATTTATATTTTGTAGGTGGTAACAGAAATCTTATTGACCTTGAACCTCGCGAACCATTATGATGGACATTAATAATGAATTTTTTTAAATGTGAATTAAGTATTTTCAATTTGACCCAAAAAATATAAAAAACGGTGGAATTCAAATTCATATTTTTTTTATCTCATTTTGATAGGACTAATATTACCTTTTTAGAGAATACCCGTATGCGAAATAATATTGACATTTTAAAATCATTTTTTTTATCGTGAACAACTAAACCGAGGATATGAATTTAGTTATTTCTTCGAATATTGTTTCAGTGCACTTGACACATGGTGGAGGTGCCGGGTCGTTGAAAGGAAGTGTAAAAATGTAAACCTAATTTGGCTTATTTGGCGATACCTTATCAATCCTTAAAAGCCAGACATTGTTTACAGTGTTGTTGGGACTTATGTAGATAAAATTATCTAGATAAAATCTGTAATCTATTATCATATCTAGATAAGTTTTTAGTTGTTATCTTTTTGTAAATGAAATAAAGTTTATCTTATCTGAAATTTAGATAATCTTTTTTAAATAAAATAGGTTGATAACAATACTTAGAAAAAATATAATAATGAATCACTTTTTAAAATAAAAATTACTTCTACTAGTTTTAGACCTACATTACGTTTTTCATAGAATCCGCATATTTGAAAATGGCGGCAAAATTGGTAAATAAATTAGCTTTTCTAGGATGATTTATCTTTTATCTAAGCAAAACTATCTAGATAATTATGTTCATCTAATATATTTTACATAGATTATGTTTTTACAGTTTATCTTTTATCTTATCTAGGTAAATTTATCTAGATGCAAAATCAATTATCTAGTCGCAACACTGTAGTAGCCCACTGTTATGATGTTGATTATAAACAATGATTTTGATTTTTCACACAAATAATAACATGTTGATACAGGTACCGATAATTGAATGATGTCACGTTATTCCAGCCCTATTTAAAAAACTTAATAATAACAGTTACTTCTTTATTGGAAATCGGCGCTGATATATAGGTTTAAGTTTAAGTGGGACGAAAGCAATTTTATGACCGCAGTAATAGGATAATGTGAACGTCAAAATTAGTTACCCCTTCTCATGTTGCTACACCTATCATGTTTAATTAAAATACAATACAATACAATTTATGCTGTGTTCTCAAATTTAATAATAGCCTATAACTTGTATTGTTTAGTGATGTTAACACAAATATAAAGTAAGTTATTGATAGTAGAGCCAATATAATAAACTACGTATGTTTATAAATAGAGAGAAATAGAAAGATAGTAAGAGAGAGAGAGAATGTCATTTTTGACAGAAAATAAAAAATTACTTCCACTAGGTAATGAACCCAGGACCTCCAATACAGGTTCATCATAATTACATTTGTCTTGTTTTGTCTTTTAGTCGAAGAAGGTAAC
The DNA here is from genome assembly GCA_024449915.1 of Sweltsa coloradensis. NCBI lineage: Eukaryota > Metazoa > Arthropoda > Insecta > Plecoptera > Chloroperlidae > Sweltsa > Sweltsa coloradensis. The sequence goes on from JAMZAV010000728.1 coordinate 226,702, forward strand.
GTTAAAACCTCTTGCTTCTCCGTTTTCGTAAAGGATTGTAAAACATATTTAGGTACTCATGGATTTATGTGTAAAGGTCCATTCACAATCAACTTAGTCGCTAACTTAGCCGCTAGCATAGGCCTAAAGGTTTGTCTTATGGAAAACAACATGTCTGTTCATGACCAAAACTTAACTTTTAACTTACACTTATCACAGCAGAAAGTTTGCAAACTCCAAACTTAAACTTAGCAGCTAACTTAACATTAAGAATAAACCAATCAGAGAATGACTCGAGCCGACAATTTGGCATTGGCAACTAGCATTGGCGCGATAAAAGTTAACACTGCAAATCTGTATTGTTGTGATTGGTTTAAAAACATCTATCATGAACAGCCATCTAAAAATAAAGGATAAGTTAGCTGTTAAGTTAGAGGCCAAAGTTGATTGTGAATAAGCCTTTAGAAGAACCCCAGTCCTTGCTTGTATTCCTTGTGTAGACTCCCAGTAACTGAAGGCCATGCCTATATTGCTCCCCGACCGGCGACCTCCCAGTCACTCTACAATGGATGTGTGTATGTGTATTTCAGGCGACGGAAGACGTGCAAGAGGGCCTTACGGACGACGACTACGACATGTACTACGAGATCTGGCAGAACTTTGATCCTGAGGGGTCCCAGTACATCCGCTATGACCAACTCTCCGACTTCCTCGACGTATTGGAGTCCCCCTTGCAGATCCACAAGCCCAACAAGTACAAGATCGTGTCCATGGACATTCCCATCTGCAAGGGGGACATGATGTTTTGCGTGGACATCTTAGACGCCCTCACGAAAGACTTCTTTGCTCGCAAGGGTGGGTATCTCTTCTCTCGTTACATTTTCGTTTCTTTCAATTTATTAAAACATGAACGTGAAACGTAAAACCGTGAAATATAACGATGTTGTTTGGATGGCTCGTGTGTGCAGGTAATCCCATCGAGGAGACGGCCGAGCTCGGAGAGGTCCAGGCGCGTCCCGACGAGATAGGCTACGAGCCCGTTTCGTCCACCCTCTGGCGCCAGCGCGAGGAGTATTGCGCGCGCCTTATCCAGAACGCGTGGCGGAAACACAAACAGCAGCGCCTGGGCGACTCCGACGACGCCGGCGACGAGATGGATCCGTCGGACCTCCAGCAGACGGCCGTCCTAGTCGAGAGCGACGGGTTTGTTACCAAGAACGGGCATCGAGTGGTGATTCACAGCCGGTCACCCAGCGTGACGTCCCGGTCTACGGACGTCTGAGACGGGCCTCGTCCCCCCCTCCAGCCGACCACACGAGCGCACAAGTAAAGAGGCACTCCCTCTGCCCTGCCGCAGATCCAAGCCATAAGCCTTCCCCAAGATCGACCGATCCACCCGTGGCTTGGACCCTAAGAGACAAGAGGGCAGGGCCCAGGGCCACGTGAAACTACTCATCACTAGTCTTTGCTTGGCTATTTTGGTTACAACCCAGTTCGTTGTGTTAATTTAACTGCGTGTGGTGTCTTTTCAAACTGGTCGATTCCTTGAATTTCCGCACAATTTTTTCGGGATCGTCCGTTGAATGTAATGGAGGGGTGGGGCGGACAACCGTCGGGTAGACCAAGGGGTCTACTCCTTTAAACCATGTCTGCTGCATTAAGCTTGTTAACTATTTTTGAACATAAAGTTAAGCTGTTGTGAAATACAAACACAAACAAAATGTGCTTCGTCGATCGAGACAATTTTTATTGAATTGATTCGATTCATTCTCTTATATATTTGCAAGTGCTATTTTTTCTTTCTTGAACAAGAGTTAATGAAGCTTTGTATCGAGTGTGTGGATTTGCATCGTTGATCACATTTAATTATTTTTGTATTTGATTGTTTTTCTGCTGTTCTTGGACACAGCTTCTGCCCGAAATTTCGGGTTGGGGTAAAATGCAACAACGTATGATGTATTGCGTCGTTTACGAAATGCTATAATATTGTTACTTACTCTTTTTGATGCAAGCTCTCTGTAATATTTATCACACTCGTTATTTTTATACACTGTTTTCCTCTTGGTTGCACGGCGAAATAACTACAAGTTATGAACTAAGCGTGACGCTTTTTCGTTCGTGTACTTGCTCGAATGGCATAGATACCCTGACAACTGAACGCGTTGATCGCTCGAATAGCATATGATATATCCTGTTGAACCACGAGATACGAAAGAACAGACTCTCGGTTCATCTAGTCATGTAGAGACGCTTGTTGGGTTGCCAGGGTTTTTATTCCAAACAACGGCTGATATTAAGGCACTTAGAACCTATTCAATGAATCACATTTAATTTACTTAGACATTTTCACCAGGCCATTCTCTGAAAGCGGGATCCTCTTGCATTAAAAAAATAGTACAGAGCCGTTACTTTAATTTTAATGACATTTGGATGCTCTTATGTTACGGCCTGATCTATGGCACATTGCTCTGTTCATTACAAACCTCAGTATATTTGAAAAGATGATTTCTTTCACGATAACATAGAACAAACTTTATAAGCAGCTAGTAAATGAAACGTACAATCGTGTGTTTGAAACGGAATCGAAGTGCTGTGTGATCAACTATGGGCCATGAAACGTTTGTTACTTCAGCAAATTCCCACTCACGTTAAGTTCCTAAAGCAATAACCATAAATAAGAATTCATCAATTTAATTTTACTCTGACGTAGAAAGACGTTTTGTTCATAAATAAAATATTGTTTATGTATTGTTAATTTTTAAGCAAACCTTTCAAAATGTTAGAAGTGTTTGCGATTTTATCAAGTATATCTAGAAGATAATTTAAAAGAAATAGGAGACGTAACGAGTAGGAACGTGATGACGTCAGAAGTGTTTTGGTGTTAGACTAGTGTACGCCTGCAACGCCGCAACCCACGTCGCACACTTTCTTCCCCGTGTGTGTGGAGGGTTGCCCGCTTCGCAGGGGTACACTCACGCGCACAAATGATGCGGAGAGAAAAGAGGAGCGGATTTTATCGGATCGTTGTGTATCATAGAGAGATATTATTATCCAAGTTATCGAATGAATAGAGTTTGTTATTTTAAAATTTAAATAGACGCTCAAATAAATAATTATTTATAAACATTCTAATCCCTTAATCATTATCATCGATCCACAATCATTAATCATAGTAAATTTGTCATTTTTGAATAGAATTAATATAATTACAATGTGCTTTACTAGAATCCTGTTGTTTTGTAAAAGTACGGGAATGTTATACAATGCTTTGCGTTTGCCAGCACCTTTTTGTAAGAGCTCGGAGTGTTGGAGGCGCTTGCTAGAAAACAAAATGGCCGCGAAAAAGAAAGAAACTGAACGGTTTCTGATTTCGTTTTGTTATTTTCATTTCAACTGTCGGTAACAGTAAACATAACATTGGTGAACTTTGGCTTCTACTGCTGCAAGCTTTCTTTGAAATCTGAAATGCTTATAAGCAAGCTAAAAATAACAATGTGTTTTTATAAAAAATCTCGCCATGTTGTCGTGTAATACAATAGTTTATGGCAGTTGGAAAGATTTCGAAGAAAACAAAAACTGTTCAAATCGTATCTCTGATTGCGGGTAATGTTGGCCTAAGGCACCTCGAGTCTGGCCGAGTAGTAGTGTCGCCCTCCCCCCCCCCCCCCCCGCCCAAGATTCCACCCCCTACCCAGCGACACCTGCTCGGCCGAACTGAAGGAACCAACTAGTGCTACTTACTCAAACTCACCAAGACTTATTTCATTCACAGGCGACACTATTTACAACAATTATATGCTGTGTTATACTTTTATACTTTGCCATTTTCTCATTCCTTTTGCATGATGTAAAGGTGAGAAATACAATTACTGTTAATTTAATTGAAACACGAACGGCATTTTTAATAAATTTGTCTTTTGTCACATGACGTATTTGTTAAACTTGTTTGCCTTTTCAATATTTGGAAATGTAAGAATTTTTCAGAAAACAATATTACCGTTATGTTACCAAATATTTCTGTACAAATTTCAACGAGATAGCTAGAAAAGTCTGTGAACCCTCAGAGTTATAAATAAACACAATGACTGCCATCTTGTTGACATTTCTTCCAAAACGCTGCCAAGCATCTTACTAAACACCCAGCTCGCAATGTTCATTCTATTGATAAATTTCTCACAGAGCGTTAAAAATGTAATGTTTACAATACATTTTTAATTTGTGCTATATATTTACACGTTATATATATAGCCACACAAATGATTAAGACGTGGCACGAAAGTAATTTGTCACAATAAAATTGAATAATAACTCACAATATCGGCTATGTACATTCAATATTTAATATTGAACTCTTAACAAACGCAGTTTAATTTTTTTTCCATTAATGTAAAAATGATTTAAAGGTGAACAAAATTGAAACCATTTGATTTAATGGCGCAGTGCATAGGCCCCATGTGACTTATTATTCTGTATTGATATGTGGGTTCAAAACGCTTCTAGCACAAATTACGAATAATTTGAATGGGAGTGAGTGAGTAAAAATATTAACGATAATCATGTAGTTAATAAATAAACACAAATCATATTGTTGACGCTTTTATAAATGATTAAAGCTTATTTGATAGCCGAGGCTATTGACTAACATGGCTGTAACTCAGACCCACATACCAGCTTACCGTAGATTAAGTAAACCACCATTAAAATATTCGGTTAAAGCTGGTCTAGATGCCGAACAAAGGGTAATGGTGAACATTGTTTTCGTTTAGAGAGTAAAGTACCTATATAATATTATAGATCGCCTGGAATTTGAATTTATGATTTTGGACATTAATACGAACTTCCAAAGCAAATTAATGAAACATCTATATTATAGCGTATTGTGTGCTTAAAGAGTGGGGGTGGGGGAGGGGGAGGGGGTTGTCTCTCAGGAAAATGTCAGTCATACAATCTTCAAACACACCTATACAATAAATTGTATACCGTTTGGTGCATGGAGGAGTGAAATTAAACTTTTACAATTTTAATAAAGTTTTTGAAAATAATGATTAAAATTTGTTGACACATACCATAATAAATTGTTTGTGTACGTTGAACGCTTATAGGAAATTTTACGTTTTATTAAACAACGGTATTGTTAAACGAAATGCTTGTCCAAACGAAAGTGTATTATTTAATAAAACGGTTTTGATTAGGTTGGTTGAATTTTCAGATATTTATATGAATATTATCATTATTGTTAAAGATGAAAATATATTCGATCACAATTTGCAACAAACACGACTGAAATAACAAAGCTACACAAATCTTTCAATTCTCTTTATCGAGGGATTGTTTGGAATTGCTAAACTGAAATGTGAGATGCCATGTCGTAGCTTTTTGCCCGCCATTTTGTAGTGTCGTGAAATAGATATTTGAAACACGCTAATTGCTACCTATAGTGGTGTTCACATATTACACAATCACCTACACCACAACAAAAAAACCACAACCAAAGGCTGGGAACGCCAATAATATCCGCTCCAACATTTGCAAACATTGTTTAAAATAATAAAAAAAATAGCCTATGTGTCCACTATAATAAAACAAATTATTGATGACAAAGAAACTAGGTTGGTTTGCAAGAAAAAATAAGATTCTTCATAAGAAATAAAACAAATGTTGCCACATTGAATTTTTAATTATCCAGTTTTGCCTTTAAGCTTGCACTTGACTTCCTTTGTAAAGATGTTTTCGACTTCACAGTTTGTACTATAATAATAATAAAAATAATAATAAGATAATTGATAATGATCTGTAAATATTACATCATCGAATAAATTTTTAATAACTTATCACAGAACTAGACGACCTTATTGTTTCCAAATGTAACTACTGAGCAAATAAAATGCAACCCAAACAACACCCGTCACATTCTCCTGTACCTAGACTAAGAAAAAAATTTCACGCCATACAAAAATCCTGTGCCTGTAACAAACACATGTATAATAGTTTGCCGTTGTAGACAACATCAGATAAGTGTCCCTCCTATTCAACTCACTCCTACACTCCGGTATATTGCTGTTGTATAGCCTACATCAGACTGCTGTCTCTTATGTTCAACTCACTCCCTCACTCCAGTGTATTGCTGTTGTATAGCCTACATCAGACTGCTGTCTCTAATGTTCAACTCACTCCCTCACTCCAGTGTATTGCTGTTGTATATCCTACATCAGACTGCTGTCTCTAATGTTCAACTCACTCCCACACTCCAGTGTATTGCCGTTGTATATCCTACATCAGACTGCTGTCTTCTTATGTTCAACTCAATCCCTCACTCCAGTGTATTGCCGTTGTATAGCCTACATCAGACTGCTGTCTCTATGTTCAACTCACTCACTCACTCCAGTGTATTGCTGTTGTATAGCCTACATCAGACAACTATGTCTCTTATGTTCAACTCACTCCCTCACTCAGTGTATTGCCGTTGTATAAGCCTACATCAGACTACTGCTCTTATGTTCAACTCACTCCCTCACTACAGTGTATTGCTGTTGTATAGCCTACATCAGACTACTGTCTCTAATGTTCAACTCACTCCCTCACTCCAGTGTATTGCTGTTGTATAGCCTACATCAGACTGCTGTCTCTTATGTTCAACTCACTCCCTCACTCCAGTGTATTGCTGTTGTATAGCCTACTCAGACTTTCGTCTAATGTTCAACTTTATCCTCACCAGTGTATTGCTGGGATGAAGCCTACATCAGACACTGTCCCTAATGTAGACTCACTCCCTCACCCAGTGATTTGCTGTTGTATAGCCTAAATAGATCTGTCTTAATGTTCAAACTTCACTCCCTCATCAGTGTATTGTGATGTATAGCTTACACAGAATACTGTCTTTTATGTTCAAACTCACACTAAACTCAAGTGTATTGTGTTGTATAGCCTACATCGACTATGTCTCTAATGTTCAAACTAATCCCTCACTCCAGGTATTGCTGTTGTATAGCAACAATCAGACTGCTGTCACTTATGGGCAATCAACTCACCTCACTCGAGTAATTGCTGATGTATAGCTACATCAGAAATACTGTCTTTTAGTTAACTCATTTCCCTGACTCAGTGTATGCGTTGTATAGCCTTACATAAGACTACTGTTCTTATGGTAAAACTCACTCATCATACAGTGTATTGCTGTGTTTAGCGTACATCAGATTTGTCTAAAGTTAACTCATCCTCACTCCAGTGTATTGCGTGTATGCCTACATAGACTACTGTCTCTTATGTTCAACTCACTCCCTCACTCCAGTGTATTGCTGTTGTATATCCTACATCAGACTACTGTCTCTAATGTTCAACTCACTCCCCCACTCCAGTGTATTTCTGTCAAACTACATCAGACTGCTTTTTTTTCTACTTACTTTTTTAGTCAAGTGTTTTGCTGTTGTATAGCCTACATCAGTCTGGTGTCCCTCCTGTTCAACTCACTTCTTCACGGAACATTTTTATGTTACAGTGTTTGGCATCAAATTCATACTATGATCTCTTTCAGTATGAAACCAAGTCAGCTTAGCACGCACGTGCTCCTCTTACACTAGATTTATGGACCTGATCGTAGAAAATTTTCGGTATTTTCATTTCTCTGCCCTGTGGAATATTATTATGATATTTTTAACCTCAGTTTATTTTCTCTATTCGTGACATAGTGTATGTGGTATAGTACATTTGCACCACGATGGTTAGCGCCAGATGTGGTTCCACCCTTTCCATGCAAGTGCGAGAACATACCTAGTGAGTCAAAATACGTGAGCGAATGCTCTGGTGCGCGAATTGTCTAGTGAGCGAGTACTAAAGTGCGCAAATGCCTAGTGAGTGGAGGATGTACTGAGCGAAACCCGTCGACCAAGTGTTGCAGTGCGCGAATGTTCGAGTTAGTGAATGCTTTAGTGAGTGATTAGTCTAGTGCGCGAAAAGCGTAGTAAGCAAATAACCTTCTGACCCAATAGCGTAGTGCGCGAATGTTCGAGTGTGCGAAAGATGTACTGAGCGAAGCCTTAGTTCAAGTGTTCGAATGCGCGAAAGTTCGGGTTAGCGAATGCTTCAGGGCGCGAATAGTCAAGTGCGCGAATTCTTGAGTGCGCGAAACGATCCTTAAACTAGAATATCACTACATACTAAAAACATCGTCCGTTTACCCTGCTCCAATCTTCCTACCTGGTGCAATCGAAATGAGTTGGCGCTATATTCTCCGTTCCGCAAGTAAATTTATGTAGAATTGTTTTTGATTGTACGACGACGTGCTTTTACTGTACGTTTATTACGAACTATATGATTTTTATTACACTTAAATTATTTATTATAAATTTCCTCGCATTTAAACAAGTCAATTATTTTAATGTGTTTAATTGGTGATATTTGCAACAGAATTTTAACATTTTGCATATTCATGTTTAACAATTGCATGTACTTTATTAGCTGCATTTCTATTAATGACTCAATTACCTTTTTATGTTTACAAATCAGGTGGTGATTGTAGTTAGTATTTATAAAATCGCATTGAAACTTATGAAAGTCGCTCACTAGAACGCTCACTAGAACATTCGCGCACATAAATGTTCTCTCACTTCCCATAGACCCACAAGTGCCTCGTTTAAAAATTGTCCATGGGTTTTTATTGTACTCGCGACCAATGCGTTGTATGCCCCATCTACAAGTGATGGGCATGGTCCATGCGAGGACTTTCAGATAATCGTTAATGGCCCATGCATAGCACTTAACGATGTGTTACTATGGTAGGTACGTTGCGGATAGAAAAATTACTGCGAAGGGATGTCCGAGGGATGTTTTATAAGGACTTAATGCCTTGCATTCGCATTTATGACTGAGGAAAACCTCGGTAGAAAACTTAAGCCAAGACTGGCGGCCACCACGGGAATTGAACCAGAGACCTTCCGAATCAGAGTCAAGCGCTTAGCGCTCTAGCTTACGCTGTCGGTCATTATGAGTTAATAATGTTAAACTTATTGTTAAGGAATTTAAATATCAATCTAAATCACAAATTTTATTGACAGCAAGACATATAATGTGAATATTAGTGTTCTTGACCTGGTATGTCCGTCCTGCATGTTAGCTCCGGTTTTGAAATTTTCCACTTTTATAGTTTTTAATATAGATACATACAATAAATACATAAATTCCATACTCCACGTCGTGGTTTTCTACGACCAACGTTGCTTGTTCCTTTATCGAATATTGTAGTAATTAAATATATTTAGTTCAAAACCATGTCGGTAATTCTATTTAGGCTTGGAAGTTAAGGTGCATTGCGAAATCAAAAAGTATTGACTATTTAAAATCTTCATGTAAGAAACAAGTAAGTTATTAGTAAGAATTGAATATAGCCGTTAGTATGACGTAATACCTGCGTTCGCAAACGACTGAGGGTTATAGGGCAAGAATTAAACAACAAAGCTTATCGCGACGACGGTAACCGGAGTAGACGACGTATTACGTAAAGCGAAGGGCCTTCCTATTTCAGCTGGTACTATTTGTTGTAGGCCTACGTGCAGGCCGAGTAGTCGCGCTATACCCGTCCTTGAATCTTCAAGTTGAACGA